>OVBE01005969.1:0-20693 GCA_900406425.1 Iberis pinnata
AATAATTTGAAAATTAATCTCAAATATATTTAAAATTAGTTTATTAAACGAAACAAACTATATATTTGTATATTTTAAATATGGATGAATATCATTTATAATTAACCATATATTTTTAAATTGAACATTATATCGTTTATCAAATTTATATTCAAATAGTTAAGAAATTGTATAAAAATGTTAGTTTGATAGTTATACAAAAAAAAATATTATTTTTTGATTATCAAATTAATTAGATAACTAATATACTTAACTAAAACCTCATTACAATTTACAAAATCGAATACAAAACTCTATTTAAACTCTATTTAAATTTAAATATTTACTCAAAACTAATTATCATTATTTATAGAACTCTATTTAAACTTAAAAAATATATTCAAAATTAATTAATATCTTTTAAGAAATAGGAAAGTAAATGAAATAGAGTTAGCATGATGAAAATCAATTCATATAAGTATAATCAAATACATGAATATGGCTTGAATGATTTTAATATTAATAACTATTTTTACAAAAATAAACTTCAATTGAAAATAAACTTTTTGAAAACAAATTTCACATAAGATATGAAATTTTTTCGTTAAAGGTTCTTCAAGTATGAGAATATTATACATATTTTCTAAAATATGAATGGTTGTTAGGATTGAATGATAAATAATGATACATGAATGACGATTTACTCTTTAAAATAAGAGTGCATATTTTCTAATATGATAAACATGTAATATTCTTTTACGTACCAAAAAGCAAAAAATACCAAATCATTGAAATTCCTTAAAATTAGATGTTTCACAATATTTTATTTAAACAATTTTAGCTATAACCATAGTTAAATTGAAATGATAAGAGAATGGCGAATTTAATAAAAATATATTTTATTTTGATTTACGTTATAAATTATAACATATATTACTTAAATTTATTTATATATATATACATGAATTAAATTCAATTATAATATAAAGATCATNAGAAATTATAACATATATTAATTAAATTTGTTTTTATGTATATACATGAATTATATTCAATTATACTACAAAGACCATAATATAAAAAGACACGTAAAAATCATATTCGGTTATTAAAATGGTAATTACTATAGTAACTCATGCATTGGTATAGTGAATAAGTCTTAATTATTTTGATTTAAAAGTTTTAATAGTATTTTGTATTTAAAGTTTAATGTTAAGTTAATTTATAAATAAAACATAAAACGTTGAAAATAACGAATTAAAAACTTTCTAATGTTAAATATGTTTGATGTTTGATGAAAGATCAACAACATGTCAATTAAGCAAGGTAAGAGAGAAGTCGAAGAATACAACAACGAATGACGATCAAGCAATTGGATTTACGATTACTACAACGACAATGAAGAAACACTCATTAATGTGTATCATAGTGGGTTAAGATCCAAGATCAGAAATAAAATCGATGTCTCTAAATTTAGCTCGTTGACCGATATAATGTATGAGGCATTTTATGTAGAAAACCCTAAATTGCGATCACCAGAACATGATCAAGACGACCCAGAAGAAATTAAAACGGAAATAGACGAATAATCTGAACTATCAGATTGAATCTGATTCGGAAGATAACGAAGGATACCCAAAACGCATGTCTAGAAGATCTTCAAGCGATGAAACTTCGAACGACGACGATTATTTACATCCTGGAGATTCATACGACTCTGATTAATCAAACCATATATGGACTTATGTTATCACCATAATTTTCTTAATGTTTGTTTGTTGCTTAAACTATATGTCTCTTTGAGTTATGTTTGCATGTATGATATTAAAATCTAAATAACCGGTTATTTCAATATGATGTTAACCACATAAATATCGATAACTAAGCAAAAATTATTTCAAATTCATTTATAGTGATAGGAATTCGAATCGAATCAAACCAAATACAACTTGGTTAATTTGATTCGGTTGATTTGGTTTAATTTTAAAAATGTTAAGATTTAATTTAGTTTTCGGTTTGGCTATACAATAATTTTATTTTATTCTATATTAAATGAACTAATTCAAACTTGCCAAAATTAATCCAATAAACAGAACGATAAAAAAAAAACCAAAAATTAACCGACAAAAAAATTTCAAACCAAATTAAACCAGATCAAATAAATTGAGTGATGATAATCGATTTATACAATACGGGAAAATGAGACGAATAACTTTAGATCAAAAAAAGTCTTATATTTATAGACTTATTTCAAAAATATTTATATTTAATATACTAAAATATAATAAGTTTTAAATACGTGTTTATATTATTTAAATGAATGATTTAATAATATATTTTGATGAGAAAATTGAAACGACATTATCCGAATTGCATACGAAACGATCATGTATATGAAACGACATAAACAGATAAATTGAGACGATTCGAAACAGTTTATTGAACCTTATATATAGGATATCATTTCATTATCGTTGTAGATACTCAATAAATTAAACAATAATAAATAAAAAAAAATCATTGTCGATTGCATAATGGGTGATAGGATGAGGTTTGATCAATACGAAGACATGGAAGAAGATCCTATGAAGATTGTCCGTATGTCTAGATGGAAGAAGTTCAAAAATGTCATGAAGATGATGAAGATTCAAATAGAAGTTTTAGAGAATCGACATGAAGTTGAGATTAAAAAAACAAGGATTGATGCTGTGATATCTATTTTGCAAAGGATTAAAAGAGAACCTAACTTCAATATCGAATCTGAATTGACTAATCTCCAAGAACAAAAGCTTGAAGTTGACAACGAATTCAACCACGCAAATCCGTATGAAATTAACTACAGAGGATGTGGTATAAATTTTTTAAACTAATGTTTAATGTATGGAATTTGAACATATTTATTATTATGTAATATTGAATAATTTTATTATTTTATTTAATTTATTATTGAAGTTAATATTTATTATAATTAGTATAAAAATAATAACAATACTAAATATAACAAACCCAATATCATATATAATAAATATAATATATGATACAGTTAATTAATATTTTGTATGACAACTATTTACGATAATCAAACATTAACATTCTTATAAAATCTAGAGTCAAAATAAAAAAATTTGTATATTATATAGTTATTTACATAACAAATAAATACAACACAAAATTTTAAATATGTTATTTGCATCGAATATCATATAGTATAAAAAAGTATAAATAATTAATATATTATATCTAATGAAAATCTCAAAAAATTTACATGATATTAACAAAAATCTTAGAATCATATGTATTTACAAACAATATTAATGAAATCAGTAACTAAATTTAACATATACGATACAAATCTATTATATAATTCTATAAAGATTCAAACTAATATATAAAAATGCATATTCATTTATAACAGACACAATTCCAACGATTTTATTATATTATGAATTATCAATTAAAGATTAAACATACATATATATACGAAAATACATATATTAATCATAAAAATATAAATTTTAAAAAATAATATTCAAAAATAAAAAATGTTAAAACTCAATTAAATAATTTATAATAATAGTAAGTATAAAACAATAAAAATATAAAAATAAATTAAAAAAATAACAAAAATATATCAACGAATAACCATAATATATTCATCAATAAAATCTAGAGATATGAGAATCATACTACATCAATAAAAATCAGTAGAGTTAAACACATATCCAAAAAACACCTGACAAAAAAATAAAATAAAATCACATTAGTAAAAATCGATTATTATATAAAACATTATAATAAAATATAAAATAATAACATTAAGAAATATAAATACCTAAAATTATAGAATAATTGATGATATAGTCGAAACAACATATTGATATTCATGAACAAAATATTTTTGTATACATCGAATCCTCACATACCACACAGATTTAGATACACTCCAAATATATTGTCTTCTGTTATCTATAATATTAATTAAAATATATATCAATAAACATATAATCAATCATATCGAAATATTTAATATACATAAAATATCAATATATAATATACATATAATTAAATTATTAATAACACATACCAACGATATCCGAACGCAAAATACCTCTGTTGAAGTAAATCTTAAATTAATAAAATTAAGTATCTGGATATAATCTCATAAAATTCTAAAAAACAAAAAAACAAAAAATTAATAATTACAATATAGAAATATCAAATCAAAATATTATAATTATTAAATTTTAAAAATATAAAAATAACCACAAATTTTATAAAAAAAATTTACACAGACAAATAAATAACTAATTATATAGATTATATTAAACTAATTTATAACTATATTTACATTACGAATATATAAAAAATATTTATCATATATTAAATAAAAATATTATATTTATCTTATAAATTGAAATATACAAATTAAACAACATAACACAATAAATTAATAAAATAACTATTATAATTATGAATATTATAGCTAACTTCGATATTGAAATATACAAATTTAATACGATAATACAATCATAAAATAAATATACACATATAAATAACTATTATATTATATACATTATGTAATAATTAATAAATTTATAATTACCTTCAAAATTGAAATTTACTTCTAAATATAAATTGATACCAAAAAATTGATACATCCACTTAACAACTGCATTATATCGTAATGATGTTGACAACATACCTAAATCAAAATAACAAATTATATATTTATCTTAACAAAAATTCAAAATCAATAAATTATAAGATATTACCATGTGTATTTATAAAACCATCAAAAACCATACACTGATTAATCGAACGATTAATATTACGAAGACGACTCACACGTATCAACCGAGACATACCGACCTATAAAATAATAATACAAAATTAATAAGAATAAAATTAAAACATAATCACGAACAAAAAAAATCAGAAAAATAAAATAATTAACCATATAAAAAATAGAACAAATATCACGAATATAAAATTTTAACAACGTTTAAAAATATTCTACATAATGTTGTTTATTATAACCATAAACGAAACGCGCTGATATCCAATAACATAAACAGGTTGAAAATAACGACCTCTAACGATCATGTTGACATGATCATATTCTCTGTTTGCTTATCGTACTGGTAACAAAAACCAATTCGTTCATGATAATAACGTCCAAAATTATAATAAAATAAATCCAAACGTAAATTAAAATAAAAACTATCGAACAAAAAAACGATAAGAAAAGAAAAAGAAGAATTCTAACCACAAAAATTATAATGGACTCGACCGAATGATGAAATTATGAAAAGAGGAGGAGCCTATTTATAAAATTCAGAAAAAAGATTCCCGAAAGAATATAAGATTTTCTTTGTTAAGATTCTAAAACAATATACATTCGAAATTATCAACAATATAAAAATAAAAATATCGACAAAAAATATATGAAACAATTCTTTAAACCTATAATAGTCATTTTGAGTTTGAGAATTAACGTGGACATGACACGTAGGCAAAGTTGCTCGTCAATTAATTATATAGATAAAACATAAGAAACATATTTTTCAAAAAACCCCAAAAATGTATGTATACTTGTGGGCTATTAAATAAATGGGCTCAATTTGACCCTTTAATTTTTAGTATTTCGTAGATTTTACCCCATAGTTTCAATCCACCCCTGTGGATGAGTCTCAGTCTAAAACCTTTTATCCTTCTTCCGATGACCTCTGTTTCTCCGGCAATGTCGTTGAGACTCAACACCCCTTTTCCTATTTTCGCGCCATCTGTATTTCCAAATCCGAACCCAAGAGGACCCAACGAGATCCGATTCTCTAGATGGGGAAACGCTAATGCGGAGCAGTTCGAGCAGCGTCGCCGGAACCAAGAGGAGCTCGAGGCGGAAATCCGTCGCGACCGCCGCTTCGACGCTGTCACTAAAATCGTACATACCCAGGATTCCGCCGCCGCAGCTTCTGAGCCTAGAACGTCACCGTTTAGGTCAAGAGGCACTCCTTCACTTCCTTCCGCTCGATCGATTCCGGGACGTAGATCCAAATACTCCAAACCCGATTCAGGACCCGCCAAGCCGAAGAACAAACCTAAAGTACCCGATTCGCCACCACAATTAGACGAAAAGACGGAGGTTAAGCTAAGCGAGGACGGATTATCTTACGTCATCAACGGAGCTCCTTTTGAATTCAAGTATAGCTATACAGAGACACCTAAAGTCAAGCCGTTGAAGCTCCGTGAGCCTGCATACGCTCCTTTCGGGCCTACAACAATGGGAAGGCCATGGACTGGCCGTGCTCCACTTCCTCAGTCGCAGAAGACGCCGAGAGAATTCGATTCTTTCCGATTGCCTCCGGTGGGAAAGAAAGGAGTGAAACCAATTCAGAAACCTGGTCCTTTTCGACCCGGTGTGGGTCCAAGATATGTTTACACAAAAGAAGAGATTTTGGGAGAGCCATTGACTAAGGAAGAGATTAGAGAGCTCGTTACTTCTTGCTTAAAGACAACGAGACAGTTGAATATGGGTAAACAAAAAGCTCAATACTTTACTTTTTTATCAAAAATCTTAGAGATAGTGTAGTTGGAATCTCAGAGATGGTTGTTTAGATTCAATTGCAAGTAATAGAGGCAAAGAAGTGATTTTTGAATAGAAGAAGATATGATCTAAAGTTTGAGTCTGTTCTCTCAGGCAGAGATGGCTTGACGCATAACATGTTGAACAACATACATGATTTATGGAAGCGACGAAGGGTCTGTAAGATCAAATGCAAAGGAGTTTGTACAGTCGACATGGATAATGTTTGCGAGCAATTAGAGGTTCTGTTCTGTTTGTAGACAATGCACGGATCATGTTTCTTTGTTCTGTGTATTTGTTTTTCATTAAGTTGTGAATTGAATTGGCAGGAGAAAATTGGTGGAAAAGTAATATACAGAAGAGGAGGTGTGCTTTTTCTTTTCCGTGGCAGAAACTATAACCACAGGACAAGACCACGCTTCCCTCTTATGTTATGGAAACCTGTAGCACCTGTTTACCCTCGGCTGATTCAACAAGTTCCTGAGGGTCTAACTCTTAAGGAAGCTACCGAGATGAGGAGGAAAGGACGAGATCTCAAGCCCATTTGCAAGTTAGGTAAGCAAACAGCTTACATTGGGATGATTAAATATTCGAGACCGACAATGTTAAACTTTATCCTATGTCACTATAGGGAAAAATGGTGTGTATTGTGACCTTGTGAAAAATGTGAAGGAAGCATTTGAAGTTTGTGAGTTGGTTCGGATTGATTGTCAGGGGATGAAAGGCAGTGATTTTAGGAAAATTGGTGCCAAACTAAGGGTTTGATCTATACTTAATTCACATATGTTTTTGTTATTTTGAAATCCAGTGTTTACAGCCTCTTTATTGAACCCCCAATGGTTGTGTTATGACTCATTTGCAGGATCTTGTTCCATGTGTGCTTATATCTTTTGAAAACGAGCAGATTCTTATATGGAGAGGACAGGAATGGAAATCGTCTCTCACAACAACTCTTGATAAAAAGGATGATATCCTTGAAGATATCGAAGTTGATACTACCATGCAGGAAGATGATGAAACATCTGTGTCACCAAATGGAATTCAGAACTCTCCTTCAGGTTCTATGGAATTGCAAAATGTTCAAGATGATCACATTTCTAGCTCTTCGAATGTAGCTCTCTTGGCAATGGAGGGCACAAGTAGTTCTTTACAGAGCTCGTCTACAGAAGATGAAACTGAGCTAGGTGCAGATAGTTCTCTTGGAAACCATCAAGAGCCTGAAGGCGAGCCAGATATTTCGGAAGAGACAAGCAAACAAAGCGTAGAGAGAGTTCTAAATCTAATGAAAGAAGCTGTTGAGAGAGGGGCTGCGCTAGTTTTAGACGATACTGATTTGGATGCAGACACAGTCTTTGCAAAAGCTGTCTCTTTTTCGGCTATATCTACACCAGGACCAGTTTTTCAGCATGGTTTGAGGAAACAAACAACGGTTAAGAAGCAGGAAACCGAAAGAATCATGTACCCGAGTTTGGAGGTGAAGGCAAGTAATATTGTGGTTTCTGAGAAAAAAGTAGTGAGAGTGGAAAGAGATGTGAAGGAAAAAGAAGAATTGAAGAAGAAATTAGAAGAAGATTACAGAGAACTGATACCTCATGGAACACTCAAGGTAGATGAACTAGCTAAATTACTTGCATAATTTATATGTATGTTATATCTAGTGTATAATGTAGTGTAATCATACTGATCAATGCTGTAAACTTGAGAAGACATGTATCAATTAGATTCTCAAATTAAAGCATTTGTCACAAAAATTTAAAAGATGTATTTACATATATTTGTCTTCAGTTAGATTATAACTAAGAAGCAAAAGAAATACAAAGCCTACAGTTTTAGGTTAAGAAATGACAGAATTTGGGTTCACTCCTTGGTGAACTATCAAATTCACATCATTTCTCTATACCAGTCATATTGTCACCTATGATTAATTAAAAAAACATTAAAATTAATATAAAAACAAGAAAATAACCAAAAACAAAACATTATATTTTGGGGTTAGGGTTTATATTTTGGGTTTAGGGTTTATATTTTGGGGGTGTTGGGTTTATATTTTGGGGCTTAGGATTTAATTATATTTTTGGATTAGAGATTATATTTTGGGGTTTAAGGTTTATATTTTTGGATTAGGGTTTATATGTTGGGGGTTTATATTTTGGGGGTTAAGGTTTATATTTAGGTTAGGGATTGGGGTTTATATTTTGAGGTTTAGAGTTTATATTTTGAGGTTTATGATTATTATTTTGAGTTAGAATTTATATTTTGAAGTTTATAGTTTTTATTTCGAGTTGGAGTATATATTTTGGGGTTTATAGTTATTATTTTGGGTTTAGGTTTATTATTTTATATTTTTGGGTTAAGGTTTATATTTTGGGGTTTATGGTTTATACAATAAACCTCCAAATATAAACCCCAAACCCTAAACACAAATATAAATCATAAACTAAACATAAACTTTAACCCCAAAATATAAACCACTAACCCAAAAATGGAAGCCCTAAACCTCCAAAATAAAAATCTTAAATCCCAAAATATAAACCATAAACCCAAAATATAAACCACTAACCCTAAAATAGAAATCATAAACCCCCAAAATATAAACCCTAAACCCTAAAATATAAACTACTAACCCCAAAATGGAAACCCTAAACCCCCAAAATATAAACCCTATACCTCAAAATATAAACCCCTAACCCAAAATATAAACCACTAACCACAAAATAGAAACCCAACACCCCCAAAATTCTAAACCCTAAACCCCAAAATATAAACCACTAACCGCAAATAGAAACCCTAAACCCCCAAAATATAAACCATAAACCCCAAAATATAAACCCTAAATCCAAAATATAAAGTACTAACCCCAAAATATAAACCCTAAACCCCTAAAATAAAAAGCCTAAACCCCAAAATATGAACCCTAAACCCAAAATATAAACCACTAACCACAAAATAGAAACCCAACACCCCCAAAATTCTAAACCCTAAACCCCAAAATATAAACCACTAACCGCAAATAGAAACCCTAAACCCCCAAAATATAAACCCTAAATCCAAAATATAAACCACTAACCCTAACCCTAAACCCCCAAAATATAAACGCTAAACCCTAAAATATAAACTACTAACCCCAAAATAGAAACCCTAAACCCCCAAAATATAAAGCCTAAACCCCAAAATATAAACCCTAAACCCAAAATATAAATCACTAACCACAAAATAGAAACCCAACACCCCCCAAAGTTCTAAACCCTAAACCCCAAAATATAAACCACTAACCCCAAATAGAAACTCTAAACCCCCAAAATATAAACCCTAAACCCCGAAATATAAACTCTATACCCAAAATATAAACCACTAACCCCAAAATAGAAACCTTAAACCCCCAAAATATAAATCCCAAACCCCAAAATTGAAACTCTAAACCCTAAAATATAAACCTTAAACCTCAAAATATAAATCACTAACCCAAAATAGAAACCCTAAACCCCCAAAATATAAACTCTAAACCCCAAAATATAAACCACTAACCTCAAATTTGAAACCCTAAACCTCCAAAATATAAACCATAAACCCCAACATATAAACCACTAACCCAAACTCTAAACCCCAAAATAGAAAACCTAAACCCCCAAAATATAAACCCTAAACCCAAAATATAAACCATATCCCCAAAATATAATGTTTTTTTTTTTTTTTTTTAAATATTAATTTTAACGTTTTTTAATTAATTCTAGGGGGTAATATGATTGATATAGAAAAATGAGGTAAAACCAAAANGTGGTAATATGATTGATATAGAAAAATGAGGTAAAACCAAAATTTTCATATATATAAAAGCAAGATATTAGACAGTTATGGCGATTATCAGTGCGATTTTTTCGGCGAGACAGACATCCTGGTCGGTTTTTCACTCGATTGTTCAAATTCGACATATGCTTCTGCGATTGTGGGTGTCGGTCCACTCTGATGGTATATCTACGAAGCAGTTGAGATCGTGGGTTATACAATCAAGGCATATCTCCACTCTCCAACCCACGATGAGTGATGAACTTCAACTGGTAAAGAGATCTTTTGCCAGGTATTTAATAAACGCATATTCGCTGGTAAATCTTTCACTTCTTCTATTTGATTCTTCTCAATTGTTCTTCCAATTTACTCAAAAATCAATACCCAATTCTCAAATAACCCAAACCCTTTCAATGGCTGAAAACATTGGTCGGGCAATCCAAGAAATTGATCTAGGGATCAATGATCCTCCTATTGCCCTTCCAATTGCTCTGCTGGATGAAGCAATGGCTGAAAACAGGTTTAGCATAATTGGCAGACCTTTGATTCCAAGGAAACAAAATTTAAGAGCCATAGTTTCCTCAATGCCTCGTAATTGGGGTTTAGGTGGTTTAGTAAGGGGTATAATCATTGAAGGAAGGAGATTTCAGTTCATATTCCCTTCACAGGAATCCATGGAGAATGTTCTACGCAGAGGACTTTGGGCATTTGCTGATAAGATGTTAGTCTTAGTTCGTTGGACTCCTGAAGTGGGACCTTTTGATCTGCAATTCATACCCTTTTGGGTCCAAATCAGGGGAATACCCTTTCAGTTCTTGAATCATCAAGTCACAACTGTAATTGGCAGAGCATTGGGGCTTCTGTTGGAGGTATACTTTGACCCACTCAATGGCACACGCATGGAATATGTTCGTGTAAGACTAAACTGGAATGTAGATGTGCCTCTGAAATTTGTCCAAAACTTCCAGTTCTCTGTAGGAGAGAATACCCTACTGTCCCTGAAGTATGAGAGGCTCAGAGGGTTCTGTGTCTCATGTGGCAGACTAACACATGAATCAGGGGCATGCCTAATCCAAAATGGAGGTCTAGCTCATGACTCAGATGATGATAGTAGTGATGAAGATGGTGGAGCTCCAATTCAACATGGTCAAGGTGGTATTTTGATTGAGGAAATAGATCCAGAAGAGGACCATGAAGCTCAACCAAATGTTCATGACCAGGCTGCAGAGCAAGTGAATGAACTGATGGAGGAACTCCATCAACTGGTTAATAACCCCACCTCACAACAAGATACTATAGATCAAGGTGCAATGGCCAATATGTTCTCTTCAGAATGGAACATGGATCCAATGGCAAACCCTTTCTATAGTTGTAACATGAATGAGGCAGCAGAAGTGGCTAATAAGAAGAGGAAGTTAGGTAATGGAAATGGGGTTGGATGTTCAAGCTCAGAGCCTGGCTCTTCTCAGGTACCTTATCAATCAGATGGGAGTTCAAACAACATACTTAATGGCACAAATGGAGGCGCGGTGGGCCCTGAACCACCATTAACACCATGAAGATATTAGGTTGGAACTGCAGAGGTTTAGGTTGTGACTATGCAGTTCGACATCTTAAGGAGATTTGCAGGAATAATCTCCCATATATCATATACCTGATGGAAACAAAACAGCAAGATAGTTATGTTGATCAAGTGGTTCAAGATTTAGGTTTTAATCATAGTTTTTCAGTTTGTCCTAGGGGCCTCAGTGGAGGCTTAGTTGTAATGTGGAAATCTTCTTTAGATGTTGCAATTTTATTTTCATCTTTTAATCTTGTAGATGTTCAAGTTAAAATTAATGACAAATGTTTCTACTTGTCTTGTGTTTATGGTAATCCAAACCCATCATTAAGACATATTACTTGGAACAAAATGAAGGAAATTGCTTCAACCAGAATAGGTCCCTGGATAGCAATAGGGGATTTTAATGACTTAAGATTTAATAATGAGAAGAGAGGAGGTAGACTAAGACCCGAAAGATCTTTTCATCCCCTTAGGCACTTATACACAGTATGTGATTTCCAGGATCTTCCTTTTACAGGGGATAAATTCTCCTGGTATGGAAAAAGGGGCAGTCATGATGTATTATGTTGCCTTGATAGAGCCATAGCAAACACAAATGGTTATAATCTATTCCAAGTTCTAAAAATTCTATTCCCAGTTCTAAATGCAGAATTTTTAGAACTTGGAATAAGTGATCATAGACCTGTACTTATTACTGCAAATTCTTCTAGTAGCACCAGACAAGGAATGTTTAAATATGATGGCAGATTGGGTAAGGAAGAGGATTTCCAGCATATGATTCGAACATTCTGGTCTAGATCTAATAATCTCTCATGGAAGGATATAATGGATTTTTGTCGAGGACCAATTTCTAAATGGAAAAGGAATCACAGGTGTAACTCATATGAGGAAATACTAAGACTTAAAGCCCTTCTTAATAGTAATATAGTTAATGGTAGTTCCACTCTTGATATCAGTAATATTAGGCGTCAGCTTGCTAAAGCTTATCTAGATGAAGAAACTTATTGGAAAGTTAAGAGTAGGAATAATTGGTTGAAGCATGGTGATAAGCACACAAAATACTTCTTCTCAGTAGCCAAAGGCAGGAAAACTAGGAATAAAATTACTGTTATATTGGATAAACAGGAGGTGCTTCATTCTTCAAAAGAATCTATAACTTAAATTGCTGTTGACTATTTTAAGGATATCTATCATAGCAGCAATTTGGATCCCAATATTCATACATCTGTTTTTGATGGCTTTCAAAAACGTGTTACAACACAGATGAATGTAGATCTTATTAAGTCAGTAACAATGGAGGAAATCAAAACTGCTTTGTTTTCAATGTACCCATCAAAGGCACCAGGCCCTGATGGCTTTACTAGTGAATTTTATCAACAGAGATGATGTGAGTTCAAAGTTATTCCATATGGTTAACAATTTTCTACAAACAGGGAATTTAGATCAGGATATTAACCATACTAATCTTTGTTTGATACCAAAAATTGATTCACCTTTAAGAATGTCAGATTTCAGACCTATTGCTCTGTACAATGTTAGCTACAAAATTGTCTCCAAGGTCTTATTTAATAGACTTAAACCTATATTGAATTCTTTAGTATCAGAGGAACAAACTGCATTTGTTCCTCAACGTATAATAACAGACAATGTCTTAATTTCTCATGAACTTCTTCATAGTTTAAGAGTTAGAAGAGGGATTTCAAGTTCCTTTATGGCTATAAAAACTGACATTTCTAAAGCTTATGATAGGTTAGAATGGTCCTTCATTGAACAAACACTTCATTCAATGGGGTTTCATCCTATGTGGATAGGTTGGATTATGTCTTGTTTAACATCTGTTTCTTTTTCCATACTTATAAATGGTTCTCCTAAAGACTGTTTTAGGCCACAGAGAGGTTTGAGGGATCCCTTGTCTCCATATATCTTCATACTCTATTCAGAAATGTTAAATCATCTACTTAAACATGCTGCTTCTAGTAACACTTTCAGGGGGTATTAAGCTTAGTACAAAAGGACCAGCAGTTAATCATCTATTATTTGCAGATGATTCAATGTTTTTCTGCCAGGCCAATTTAAATTCAGCTTCAGTAATAAAGGACATATTACTTAGATATGAATCAGCCTCTGGACAAAAAATAAATTTACAGAAATCTGCTATCACTTTTGGTAAAAAAGTTTGTCCAGCTATGAAGACAAGAATAAGGAATTTACTTCAAATTCATAACACAGGGGGGGGTATGGTAAATACTTGGGTTTACCTGCTCAATTTGGTAGAAATAAGGTGGATCTATTTCAGTATATTGTTGAAAAAATTAAACAAAGGACTCATGGCTGGAGCAATAAGTATTTAACACAGGCTGGTAAGGAAATACTTCTTAAGTCAATAGGTTTAGCAATGCCCATATATTCAATGACATGTTTTCAGTTACCTAAGGGTATATGTGAAGACATAGATAGAGTGCTAGCTCAATATTGGTGGCAAACATCTACTAATAATAAAGCTATGCATTGGCTGTCTTGGAACAAGATGACAATCCCAAAGAAGGAAGGAGGCTTGGGATTTAAAGATATTGAACTCTTTAATCAAGCTCTATTAGCTAAGCAATGTTGGAGATTGCTCAAGTTTTCCAATTCGTTGCTAGCTATAATGCTTAAAGGCAGATACTATCCAAGAACAGGAGTGTTACAGGCTAATTTGGGTACTCAACATTCTTTTGGATGGAAGTCTATCTTGGTGGGTAGGAATTTGTTACAGAAAGGACTTAGGGTTTTAATAGGCACATGACATAATACTCGGCTGTGGTATGATAGTTGGTTGGCTGTAAATCCTCTTAGACCACCAAGGAAAAAGAATTATGATTCTGGACAACTAGACAAGGTTTCAGACTTGATTAATAAATATACTGGTACATGGGATCATCAAAAGGTCAATCAATATATATATGAGGAAGATGTGCCTCATATTCTATCTATCAAGCTCACGAAGGAGATTTGCTCTGATGCCATAGGATGACATTACACATATTCTGGTGATTATTCAGTTAAGTCCGGGTATTTGGTAGCATCTCATTTAGGATCACACTCCATCTCTCAAATATCTAATGATGTTACTATAACTATTAAGAATCAAATCTGGAAATGTAATATTCCTGCTAAGATAAAACATTTTATTTGGAAAGCTTTAACTCATATCTTACCTATTGACTCTGAACTTCTTAGAAGAGGTATCAATTCACATGGACTTTGTCTTAGATGCAATCAGTTAGAAACTATTGATCATGTTTTGTTTGAATGTCCAGAAACAAATATAGTTTGGAATAATATAAATTCTGCTTCTTTGGATCTCTTTGATTCTTATATTAGCTTAGAAGACAAATTGTTACATCTTTTAAACTGGAATCCACAGCCGTCTACCCCTAACTATCATTGCTTAATTTTTTTTTTTAATTTGGCAATTATGGAAAGCTAAAAATAGATTATTATTTCAGCAAAAACAGACTACTTGGGAATGTATTATACAATGTGCAGGTACTGAAGCAGATGAATGGAATATGTTGCATCATGCTTCTTCTTCTTATCAATCAGGACATCCTCACCCACAAGCAACTCATGATCATGGCAACAATGCTAGATGGTCTCGACCTCATCCCTCATGGTTCAAGCTGAATTATGATGCTGGTTTTCGAAAAAATCAAGGTACAACAACAATAGGTTGGGTCTGCCGAGATGCTATAGGCACATACAAAGGAGCTGGTTATGCTCTTGGTCACAATGTTACTTCAAGCCTTGAAGCAGAATTTCAAGCCTTAGTAATCACTATGCAACAAGCATGGGTCCATGGATTTAGACGAGTTTGTTTCGAGGGTGACAACCAAGTTCTTCATCATCTTTTTATGGGTAAACAAGTATCATTTTCAATGGCAAACAAATTTGAATCTATTAAATTCCAATGGGTGGCTCGAAGGATCAATCGAAGTGCGGACTATTTGGCTCAACAACAATATCAAAGTGATTCTATTTTTACATATGTTTCTAAACTATCTTCATGCTTGTATTCTTTGTTATGTAAAGATGTTTTTTACTTTAGCTTATAAATCAGTTTTAGTGGAAAAAAAAGAAAGAAAAATGAGGTGAATTTAAGAATTCACCAAGAGAGTGAACCCAAGTTTTGTCCGTTAAAAAAATCAAAAACTTTAGAATTAGAGATTGATTTGTTAGTTTATATTTAAGTTTAGTTTTTTTAATACAAAGATATATATATATATATATATATAACTTTTCATTTGTTTAATTTATTTCCTTTCCATAAACTTTATATTAATTACTACTAATTTAATCAATCACCAATCAATTATTTAAAGTTTTGCATAAAAAAGTTTAAAACATCACTTTAAATTTAATAATTGAAACAAAATACAATCTAGTAAACTTAAAAACTTTATGCATAAACTTTTCTATATAAGTCCTAAAATGGATATGCTATTTAAATTATCTATGAAATTAAGCAATGGAAATGGTTTGTCTTTTGATCTTTGATTTAAATTTCTAAAATCTATTTTGATTAAATCTGAATTTTTTTTTTTTTGGTAGTGTTATCTATATGTTTTTTTATATTAATTTATCTATATGTTATTATAGGTTCAAAAAAATTTAGTTTAAGAGTTAACTTTTACCAACACCTAAATACTATTTTAACATTTCTATACTGAATAAATATGTATATGTATATATATGTTGTAGAACATTTTTATTTACTTATATAATTGGTATCAGGGTTTGAAGCCCTTTAGACGAAGAAAAAAAAAACATTGAAGGAAAAGAAATAAATACATTAACATTTGACCACCACTATTATTTCCACAACTCCTCGATGGTAATCCACTTTGTAAAAGCTTATTTTCTAAACAATTCAAAGTCAATACATTTATTATTTTTACAAATACCCACATATATATTTAATTCATATTCATTCACCTACATTTGTGTTCTAACAATTCCTTAATTAGTCACGAATTAGAACCAAAGATTGCATTATTTCATCAATCAAGATTTTTAAATCTATTTTGTAGTAAAAAAATATTCACGGATTGAACCAACGATTTTATAATAGTTTCTTCACAACTATATCCATGGACCAATAGTATAACTTATTCCACATATTAATTTATGTATTTATAACGAATTCAACCATATACATGCCTCGATGAGATCAATAATGATGTCACGTTGATAATATATTATTAGCTTTAAATCAAAACCAATCTCTCATCTCTCTATTCAACTTCACAGAAATTTTCTCAATTGAACCAAAAGAAAAATGTATCAAGAAGTCAATTAATTAAACGACTTTTCTTCTTGAAACGATGAATCAGCCACAAGCAATCTCCATTCTCTTCTTCTTCATTATCTTCTTAAATTGCGTCTTTACTGAAGCTCCTCCTCCTCCTCCTCCTCGTCGTCCTCTGTACTCGACCAACGACATCTTCAAGCCAAGCTTAGCCATCATCACCGGAGTTTTCACCATCGTGTTCACTCTCACCTTTTTTCTCCTCATCTATGCTAAATGCTTTCACAATGATATCCGATCAGAGATCGACTTAGACGGAGAAAGATGGAGACACGATCGTCTCTGGCAAGGACTCTTTAACCGTTCTTCAAGATTCTCTGGTCTTGAGAAAACAGCAATTGAATCTCTTCCGTTTTTCAAATTCTCTTCTTTGAAAGGATCAAAACAAGGATTAGAGTGTTCAGTTTGTTTGTCTAAATTCGAAGATGTTGAGATTCTTAGACTTTTGCCTAAATGTAGACATGCTTTTCACATTGGTTGTATTGATCAGTGGCTTGAGCAACATGCTACTTGTCCTTTATGTAGACATGGCGTCTCTGTCGACGATGATCTCTCTGTTTTAGGTGATAGCAATGATAGTCTCAATGAACCTCAGAGAAGAGGAGAAGATTCGAGTTTGGAGATATACATCGAGAGAGAAGAAAGAAGTAGTGATTATCATGGGTCTTCAAGATTCAGCAGTTTCAGGAAGATTATAAAGAAATCGTTGTTGCTTGATCGTCAAGGAAATGAAGACATTGAGAAGAATAAGAAGAAACCTATGCACAAGTTCAATCATAGGATCATTGTTTCAGATGCAATGTTTAAGAATCGTTGGAGTAATGTGACTTCATCGGATTTGACGTTTTTAACATCAGAGATGTTGAATTCGATGTCTAGTGACAGATTCCCGTCGAGAGATCGAGTTCAGAAAGGTGACTTGGAAGATATGGATATGAAGAGAATGTTTAAGAGCAAGGACTCGTCAAGAAGAGCTGTCTCTGAGATCACCACTGTTCCTAGAGAAAACATGGTCGGTGGAAGTTACGGCGGCAGTTCGGTCGCTTCAACGTCACGGAATGATGGAGGTGCTGCGACGACTGAGGAAAGAAGACGGCGGTTATGGTTGCCCATTGCTACAAGAACGGCTCTGTGGTTTGTTAACAGAGATAACAATCTTAATGTATAGTTTCTTTTTTTCATTCCCTTGACAATTTGAAATTTTTGTCTTTATAGTTTGTTGAATAACAAAAGTTAGAAGTGTTAACTGGATTTGTCTTAACAAAAGCTGGTCTAAAACCAAGAAAAGATTAAGCTGTAAGTCTGAACTTCTTTTAGTTACATTCTTGAATTCGATTTGACTATTTGTCAACTAGAAAGTATAGTCTAGTAATTTACATTTCAAATCTAACATTATATTCTTGTTAAATACTGACTATTTCAGATTTTGGCTAACACGTTTATAAACTTGTAAAACTGAAGTGATTTGCGTAAACAGATCCTACTAGTAGACATGTTCACATTTATATTTATTTTTCGAAGTATTTAGACATTAGAAATTAAATCTAATCTATAAAAAAAGAAGACTAAAATTAGTTCATCATGATGATTGTATCTAGACATAATGGTTGAGAATTGGTATACACATTGTTTGAAATGAGCTTTGTGGTGGGGGCTCGGGGTTTAGGAGTAAAATAATATAAATAAAAATTAAGAAAACATGTAAGCCACTAAATTTGGCAGTTAATTTTTTTTTTTTTTTTATATATGAGAGAATACATTGAAATTCTTTTTTTTTTTTAATTTCGAAATGAGTATTTTAGTTTTTGATTTGAGAAATATATATTTTGATTTTTCTTTTTAAATTTAGAAAATATATATTTTTGTTAATTCACATTATCATACACATTAACAATTTATTGTTTGTATGTGTATTTATCATTCATATTTTTTATATTCGGAATTTCTTATGTAAACATTCACCATTCAAAAAATAAATAAAAATCATATATATTTTTTTAATATATATTACTTTTTTAAAAAGATGAATTTTCCAAATAACCAAAAATAGGTTGGTAATTTAAAAGTAACCAATTAAGAATAATGTTGGTTTTCAAAATGCCATGCTCTTTCTCTCTTTTTTTATTTGAAAACTTTTAGTTAAAATGGTATTTTATAAGTATTAGTTACAAATTTGGTTTAGTCTAATATTATTGGTTTAGTGTTAAAACTTAAAAGGGTGGACACATGTCACATTATTAGAGCACAAGATGAAAAAACCTTAAAATTTTAGTATGTACTAATAATCTAATCTAACAAAATAAGGTTTTCCTATACTCAAAGCTTTGAGAAGCTGATACATGGCAAACCCTTTAAAATTACATATTTAATTTTATATCTAAAAACCACTATCATAATATTTTTGTTATATCATACTAAAATTAAGCAAGTTATATTTTCCTACATTTTTCATCATCTACACATTTATAATATGGTGAATTTTTTTTGTTGCAATGTTAATTTTTAAATAATACAAACAACATAAAAATTATCTAATAAAATATAAATTTTTTAAATGTAGTTATTGATAATCTGACATGTAACGAGTCCTTTCAAATTTTCATATTAATTTTGAATAAAGTAAAGTTTTCCCAGTCAGACAATCTCATCAAATAAGCTAAGGTTTTCCCATATTCAAAGCTTCGAGAAGCTGACACGTGGCAAGCTTTTTAAAATTACATATTTACTTTTATATCTAAAAATCACTATCATAATATTTTTTTTATATCATACTAAAATTATGCGAGTTATATTTTCTTAAATTTTTTCCTCCTCTACACATTTATGTAAAAAATTTAAAATTAAACTCAGATTAAATTATAATATGGTGAATTTTTTTGTTGCAATGTTAATTTCTAAATAATAAAAATAACATAAAACTTATCTAATAGAATATAAATCTTTCAAATGCAGGTATTGATAATCTGACACATAACGAGCCCCTTCAAACTTTTATATTTATTTTTAATAAAGTAAGGTTTTTCCAATATGACAATCTCATCAAATAAAGTAAGGTTTTCCAACAAGGAGCAAGTGGCTTAGTGGTGTGCCGCCTCTGCTGCCTAGTTACCAAACCATGGATCGAACCTGGTCGTTCGCATAGCGAGTCCATTTTCTCCTATTTATGAAGTATGGGTTACTGGGCCGGTCCATTTGTGGTCCAGAGATTAATGTGACAAAAAAGTAAGGTTTTCCCATACTCAAGGCTTTGAGAAGCTGCCACGTGGCAAACCCCTTTAAACTTCATATTTACTTTCATATCAAAAAACCACTATTGTTGATACCAGGTTTAGCACCTACTCTACAAAGCCCATTTCGACACAAGGCCCAGCTAGGCACCAACGTGGAGAAGAAGATGGACCTAGGAAGACAGAAGCTAAATGGGCCGACCTGACGAG
>OVBE01005970.1:0-16501 GCA_900406425.1 Iberis pinnata
GTTTAAACTTGCGGGAGTATTGTTTTAATGCTTATGAACAACTGAATCTGATTTTTATTGCATGATCGGATTGTTTTAAAGACGGCGGGAGTTTGTCTTTGCCAATTCGATCATAGGGTTTAATACTCCGGGAGGAGATTATTCCAAATTTGTTTTTCATGTTGAGAACTATTTTCAATCTAAAATCCTGCATGTTAACTTGACTTTAAACCTGAATACCTACGGATTTCCCTAATGCCTAGCGTTTTTATTATTATAAGTTTTAAACCGTTTTTAATTACCGTTTTTAATTCAACAATTAAACTTTTATTCTCGCTTTAGCCATACTCAAGTTTTTAACTGATCATGCATTCTGGTCTCTGTGGATTCGATACCCTATCTTTGCTACATTGAACTGTTCTCTGCAGTCATAGACTAGGATTAAATTCTAAGCCTATCAGTAGATGACCATTTGCAGAAGTTGAGGTCGATGCGGTTTTTCCTTCAAGAATGGTGACCCTGGAGGTGAGATTGTCAATCTTGGAGTAGACTGCACCAAATGATGTATCCATCTTGTGTTGGAGTTCACCGAATTTCTTTGATGTTTCCATTGCATAAGCAGCCTGACCTTGAAGTAATTGCTGTAAGGTAGCTTCGATGTTGAAGGGTTCAGCAGGAGGTTGATTAGATGAGAAACCAGGAGGTACACCAGTAAGTTATTGTTGCTGTGGTTATTGAAAACCATTCTGTTGTTGCTGCTTGCGGTAGTAACCTCTGTTCTGGTTGAAGTTGTTGAAGGGCTGAGATTCTTCTGCTGGTGAGGTGGGTACACTTGGTCTTGAGGATTAGCAACGTTGTTGCTTCGGTAAGAAAGACCATGATTGTTAGAGTAGTTGAAGTATCCTTTGTTGTAACCCACTTGGTTCTGCACAAGCACATCTCTTCTTGTTGTTGAGCTTCGGCAGCTTGAATCTGGAGTTGGTCTTCATCAGATATGAAGTGAACTTGATGTTGTTGACCCAGGAGTAACCTTTCCAACTTCTCATTCAATGCCTTGATCTCCTTCTTAGTGCCATCATCAGATGTAGAAGGACCTCGGGGTGTTCTGTCGTAGTCCTCACCGTAGATCCCATCAGACTGGGCAAGGTTCTCAACTAACTCCCATCCATCATCAACTCTTTTGTTGAGGAAGTTCTCGTTACTTGCAGTATCCAACAGCATTCTGATCTTAGGCAGGGCACCTCTGTTGAGTGTGCTGGGTAAGGAAGCCTTGCTGAAACCGTGGTGGGGGCATTGCATAGTGTAGTTTTTGAAACGCTCCCAGGCTTCAGAAAAGGTTTCAGAGGTCTTCTGTGCAAACCCGAAAATTTCATTCCTCAAGCGTGTTGTTCGTGAAGTTGAGAAGAACTTTGCAAGGAATGCCTTTTTGCAGGCATCCATGTGGTGATGGAGTTCCTGGGGAGTGACTTCTCCCACTGATGTGCCTTCTCCCCTAATGAGAATGGGAAGAGGCGTAGCTTGAATGCGTCTTCATTCACACCGTTGATCTTTATCAGACTGCAGAACCTGTCGAACTCATCTAGGTGATCAAGTGGGTCTTCCAAAGGTAGCTCATTGAACCTGTTGCTCTGGAACATAGCAATGAGACTATGTTTGATCTCGAAGTTGTTGTTTTAGATAGCAGGTGGATTGATTCCATGTCTGACGGTGTGAGTGTTTGGGTTGTAACCAGCACCAATGGTGTTATGGTTTTCTTTGTCAACATTGTCTGCCATGTTAATGTTTAACCTTCGTAAGTGTTCCGGACGTTCGTGTTCACGTCTTGCCCGAGAGTTTTCTCGTTCAAGAGCTCTGATGTCATCTACAAGTGGAAGCAAGTCAGTTAGTCATCTGCTTCTCAGGTTCATACACTGCTAAGCAGGTACCTCAAAACAAAGCAAACAAGGTAGACTTGTAAGTAAAAATGTAAAAGAAAAGCTTGATCTGAATAGATCCAAAATCCAGAATGTAGTAACAAATCCAAAATGGTAACGGCGCCAAATTGATAATAGGGTTTTTACGTCCTAAGGGTTATCAATCACTCATCGTTGTAGTATAGATTAGTTTTCCAATCCATAATGGGAGTGTACTAACAATTTGGATGTAATTGATACTCTAAATTCAAGCTAAATGTTAAAGGGGGTTTGGTTACTAAAAGGTCCTAAGTGAAAATGAACATAAAAAGCATAAAACAGAAAGGAGCATAAAACACTTAAATGCAAAACAGAGTAAAAGCAAGAAAGGGTAAAAGTGCAAGCAATATAAAGCAGTTCCTGAAGACAAAGGGTAACTGACTTAGGAATCCATCATGGGCTACCTAAGTACCTAACATACCTCAAACAATGAGCTGACCCCTAGACAGTAGCTACACATACAATCAATTCCAATTCCTTGGCAACCAATCTCAAGCAAAGCAATCACAGACTCAACTGCCGTCATAGACGGTGACTACCTAGCAGGCATTAACAACTACTATTCAAGCTAACTCGTTTCCCACTTCTATTAACAGAGAAGGGGAAACGAATCTCTGAAACCCCCTCGGTTCGGTCACCTTCAATGACTCATCTTCCAATGTTGAAAGGCCTAACGGTGGGTCTTCGTCCCTTCCAGGTAGAAGTACAATCAGCATTAAGCTGAGGAGGAATAGAAGGAATCTACGAACAATCAACTTAGAACTAAAGCAAACCCAGAACATCAACCCTAGTCTACCCCCATCCTCAGGAATTGGATGACTACTCACTACTCATGGGAGTAGAAGCAGATGAAACAGCAAACATAACTTCGAACCTAAACATGCAGATATGGGAAAAACAGGTGAAGAACAACAAGTGTTCAGAGAAAAGCCCTAATTCGCACTAAAGATAAAATGCTAATCATTATCTTGGATCTTGGGCCTTGATTCAGGTGGTATCCGGATTTGAGTTGGTCGGTTCTGAGCGTGTTTGACTTCGGGTTGGTAAGTGCGTGATCGATCCGAGCTGAAGATGCTTGCATGGGATCGATCCAGCCGAGATGCGTCCAAAGTGTGTTCGAGGTTGGGATCGATCCTGACATTGAGTGCCTGAGATTGATCCAGACCAGGGTGGGATTGATCTCATCTGTTTCCTTTTTAGCCCTGCTTCAACTTCGTGCACTTCCTTAGCTTCATTTGAGACTTCACCAAAAACGTTGAATGAGAGAGAGGGGGATCGATCATGGTTTGAGATGGGATCAATCTGAGGTGAGTTGGGATTGATCCTACAAGTGCTGAGATTGATCCTGCATAGTGTTGGGATCGATCTTGTGAGTGCTGAGTTGGGATCGATCCTGCTTTGATGCAGAAGTACTTGAGATCGATCCTGCATAGTGTTGGGATCAATTCGGCTTTGATGCAGAAGTGCTTGAGATCGATCCTGCATAGTGTTGGGATCGATCCTGCCTTGGTTCTAAGGTAGATCCAGTCCATTCCATGTTGAGTGCTGCTCCATTCAATGTTTAAGTGCTGCTTTTCTGAAATCTCGCAAATCCTTCCCGAAAACTCCTGAATGTCATGAAAAATTTCCAAAATGCGTGCATATGCAAATTCTAATACAAAAGTCCTAAAAATCCTAAACTTAATGAAATCAACCATAAATGTGATGTATGCACGCTTTTAGACCTCAGAATTGATGCTAATTGATATGTAAAATCCATGAAAATTTAGAATCATCAGTCATTCAAGATCCCCATACCAATTCGAGCATCGAGCTACCTCGAATCCCCTACTTTCCTTCTCCTTTTCTCACTTATTTATTTTTAATTTTTTTTACTGCTTCTTTTTTTTAGTAGACGGTTTTTTTTTTCTGGGGTTGACTACGGATTTATAGGTTATGCTTTCAATCCTTTTTCTGTAGCGTTTTTATTGAAGGGAAGGCGAAGAGGATCGAAATCGTACTGAAAGAACTGTTGGTTTTACAGAGGGCTGAAGACAATATACCTAGCTCAAAGTATTCCAACATCACAGATAAGAAAATTTAAGATCAATTTAAATCATATAAGGTAGAGCTAGCTTCAATTCATCAACAATCCAAAAGACTAGAACTTTCAAAAGCGTATCAATCAATCAGTGAGGTTCCGAAAAATCATTAGTTTATTTAAGTCAGTAATAAAATGGAAATAAATTCTAAACTCACACTAGGCTAATAATCATCACAAATTCTGGTCATTGTTCCTTCGACTCGACTAGACTTAACTAAATCAAAACGAAAAATTTTGAAAATTTTCACCAAAATGATGAAACATCCACAAAGACTCAAAGCATGGTTAGTAGCTATATACCCTCCCCCATACTTAAATCACACCATCCCGGTGTGAAAATAAATCCAAGAGAAGGAAAGAGACCAGAACAATATGAAAGATGAAAAATGTGAGTTCAAATGTCGGAACTAACCTGATCATCGATGGATCGATTGATCCATAGACGGATCGATCGATCTATTAGTACGTAAGGCTTTTGTTCGTTTGGATCGATCGATCCATAGACGGATTGATCGACCTCTTTCATCGTTTCTCCCTGAATGTTGATGGATCGATCGATCTCTCAACCTATGCAAATGATCATCCTTCAGGGATTGATCAATCTATAAACGGATCGATCGATCTAAACCTTCGACCAGATTCTTCTTTTCCTGATTATCCTGAAACACTTTTTGAACTCACAACTAAAATTTAATAAGTTAGTCTCCTAAAGCTAAATTGACTCAAACTAAAATTAAATACGAATCTAAAACACTGAATAAGTGGGTTGCCTCCCACTTAGCGCTTTTTTAACGTCAAAAGCTTGACGAACATATCTCCTAGGCTGTAACTAAGTTAGCACCAATATATGCTTTGCTATAACCACCACAGTCTCAAATTTTTATCTTCAAAACCTTTCTCATCATCTCTTTTGAATATTCTTCCCCTTTTTTCTTAAGATCCGAGGGAAAGAATGCCTTAATGATGACTCTTTATTTTCATGGTTTTTAGAAGTCATTTAGCATCAATTTTGAGGTCTTTAGGTGTGCATATATCACATTTATAGTTGTTTTTAGCAAGTTTGTGATTTTTAGGGATTTTTACACTAGTATTCGCATATGCACGCATTTTGGAGATTTTTCAGGACTTTCAGGATGATTTGTGAAGAATCAGAAAAGGAACGGAAATTGCATGGACTGGAACCAACTCAAGCCAAGACAAAGGTGATCAAAGCCATATTAATCCACCAAGTCTGGATCGACCATGAAGCAACACTTTGGATCGATCCAGCATAAGGCCCAAATCGATCCCACTCAAGTATCCTAAGGCTCGAATCGATCCAGTCTCTCGGTCTTGGCTCGATCACGGATCGATCCCACTCTCGGCCTTGGCTTAACCACGGATCGATCACATTCTCGGCCTTGGCTTGATCACAGATCGATCCCACTTAAGGCTCGGCTCGATCCAGTCCCTCGGCCCAAGCACACCTCGGCTCGATCCACTACAATATTCAGATGGATCAACTCCAGCATTTGGATCGATCCACTTCAACATCCGGCTCAAGCCAACTTCACCTTCAGATCGGTCACACATTTCTTAGCCCGAGCCAAACACGCTCTGACCTGACCAAGTCGAATCCGGAATGGAACTGACCCAAGACCCAAGCCAATGATTAGTTTTTGTTTTTTTTTATGCATTTTAGGGCTTTTCTCTGAACACTATATAAACTCTAAAGCGCCTTCTTTTTACCAACTTCTGTTTTGTTTCTTTTTTAGGTTTTTGTCTTAGGTTTCTTTTTCCTTTGTTGTTCTTATTGTTCTTGGTGTAAAAACCCAGAATCCTTTAAGTTTTATGCTAATCTACTGTTTTCTTTTACTTTCATGCTTAGTTTATGGTTGATGTTTATCTAGTGCATGTTGATCTTCTGTTTTAGCTTTGATCATTTTCTGGGTTTGTTATTGTTTCATGTTTGTTCTTATTTTCTGGATTTTAGTTCTTGTTGTTCTTGCTGTTCTTCATAAGTTTATCATTTGATCATCATGTTTAGTCTTGAAGTTATGATTTCTGTTTTTCCTGGTTTCATACCCATGAGTAGTGAGTAGTTTCCTTAAGTTCTTGAGGATCGGGTTGAATAGGGTTGATGTTATGATCTTACCTTAGCACCTAAGCTTGTTTTCATATAAATCCCTTATGTTTCATTATGCTTAATGCTGGTTTCTTTCACGCCAATTGAAATCTGATCTTGGGCATTCCAACACCCGAAAAATGTTCAATGGAATGCATGATCATGGTGATTTTAGAGATTAGTTCATCCTAGCGTAACGACTTAGATGCTTAGGATATACATCTCAGCCTAATGAGTTAGATGTTTAGAGAGATTTTTGGCTTTAGTAGGTTGGTTCTTCATGCCTTCTAGGTAGTGTACGTTAACGGGAGTTAGGTCTGGTGATTGCTTAGGTTGATTCCATTTATCAAAGGGTTGTACTTGGTTGCATATGAATTTACTGTCTAGGGATAGCTCATTGTTTGAGGTATGTTAGGTGCTTAGATAGATTGGGATGGATCTCTGGTCGATTACCCTTTGTCCTCAGGAACTGCTATACACTGGATTTCATCCTTGCCTTCTCTGGTTTTTCTCTGTTTTTACCTTTTCTCCTTTTTAGCTTCTTATGCATCTTTGCTTCTGTCTATGCTTTTTAGTTCCATGCATTCTCTTTTCACCTATGACTTGTTTGGAAACTCCCCCCCCCCCATTTTCATATTCGCTTGACTTATAAGCATCCACTGCATCTAGTCTGTTAGTATCACACTACATCTACTCCTTAACATGTCCTTGAACAAATGAGTTTATTGAAAGCGCATGACTTGATCCATGGTTCCTGATTAATGAATGTTAAAGGAACAAACGAATTTGAATGCAGTGTGGAAGTTGATAATTGGTCTGTGATGAACTGTGATGAGTATGGCTAAGGTTTTTAAGTAGGAAGAGCTTAGGACTGCATTCTAGAACAAGTAACCATGACATTAATATTGCATGTGTTAGCAACATGTTTTGGTTCTGAGTTCCCACTTTCAAACCTCACTCCCAGACTTATGAATTATTTTCTTGAGGGCAAGCAAAGATTTAGTTTGGGGGAGTTGATGACTCTGTATTTTCATGGTTTTTAGAAGTCATTTAGCATCAATTTTGAGGTTTTTATGTGTGCATATATCACATTTATAGTTGTTTGTAGCAAATTTATGATTTTAGGGATTTTTGCACTAGTATTTGCATATGCACGCATTTTGGAGATTTTTCAGGATTTTCAGTAGTTTTAGGATGATTTGTGAAGAATCAGAAAAGGAATGAAAATTGCATTGACCGGAACCAGCTCAAGCCAAGACAAATGTGATCAAAGCCATATCAATCCACCAAGTCCAGATCGACCATGAAGCAACACTTTGGATCGATCCAGCATAAGGCCCAGATCGATCCCACTCAAGCGTCCTAAGGCCTGGATTAATCCAGTCTCTCAGCCTTGGCTCGATCACGAATCGATCCCACTCTCGGCCTTGGCTCGATCGCGGATCGATCCCACTCAAGGCTCGGCTCGATCCAGTCCCTCGGCCTAAGCACACCTTGGATCGATCCACTACAACAACCAGATCGATCCACTCTAGCATTTGGATCGATCTACTTCAACGTTCGGCTCGAGCCAACTTCACGTTCGGATTGATCACGTATTTTTCTCGGTTCGAGCCAAACACACTCCACCCCGACCAACTCGAATCCAGAATGGACCTGACCCAAAACCCAATCCAATGATTAATTTTTGTCTTTTGTGCACTTTAGAGCTTTTCTCTGAACACTATATAAGCCCTAAAGCGCCTATTTTTTACCAAGTTCTATTTTATTTCCTTTTTAGGTTTTTGTCTTAGGTTTCTTTTTCCTTTGTTGTTCTTATTGTAAAAACCCAGAATCCTTTAAGTTTTATGTTAATCCAATGTTTTCTTTTACTTTCCTACTTAGTTTAAGGTTGCTGTTTATCTGGTGCATGTTGATCTTTTGTTTTTCATCTTAATCTTTTGTTTTAGCTTTGATCATTTTCTGGGTTTGTTACTGTTTCATTGTTGTTCTTATTTTCTGGGTTTGAGTTCTTGCTGTTCTTGCTATTCTTCATAAGTTTATCCTTTGATCACCATGTTTAGTCTTGTAGTTGTGATTTCTGTTTTTCTTGTTTTCATACCCATGAGTAGTGAGTAGTTTCCTTAAGTTCCTGAGGATGTGGTAGACTAGGGTTGATGTTCCGATCTTACCTTAGCACCTAAGCTTGTTTGCATATAAATCCCTTCTGTTCATTGTGCTTAATGTTGGTTTCTTTCACGCCAATCGAAATCTGTTCTTGTGCATTCCAGCACCCGAAAAGTATTGAATGGAATGCTTGATCATGGTGATTTCAAAGATAAAGTCATCCTAGCATAACGACTTAGATGCTTAGGATATGCATCTCATCCTAAGCACTTTACCTTTTACTCAATTCCGTTTTTAACCAGTGTTTGAGGAATCAAGATCAGATGGATGTCCTTGTTGATCTTCTTTGATTTCTCATGACCTTTTTTAACTTTTGAGGAAGGCCTTGGAGTTCCTTTACTCTTCACCATATGCTTTATTCTATCTCCAATCGATGCTTGAGAATTCAAGATCGGTTGGGGGTTCTCCTCGATCTTTGTCAAGTCAATCTTGCCTCTCTTTTTGATCACAGGGGATGCACTCTTGCTTAAGGTTTGAGCTTCTTCTTTCAAGACTTCAGGAATAACCTCTTTAGTACTAGACTTGGCTTGATATTTATGTACTACTTTCTTTCTCTTCAGCATATTGATCTTAGAAGCATTGATGTTGGGTACTATCGGGTAATAATAGTAACCCTTCTTGATTTTACTGAGATAGATGCGTTTTTTAGGCAAATCTATCACAGCTCTTATGGATTCTAGAAAATGTCTTCCTAAAACCAATTGCACATATGAATTTCCTTGAGTATCTATCACATAGAAGTCAAGCGGAATAACACAATCTCCAGCTTTTACCATCACATTAGAGATTAATCCATTTGAGGATATGACAGATTTTGTTAGCTCGTGTAAAAGCTAGCTTTGATAGTGTAATTCCTTTTAGTCCCAACTTCTCAGCAAACAATCTTGGACATGACGTTGACGTTAGCCCCTGTATCGCAGAGTGAGTCCATGAAGATCACCCTTTTGATCTTGACTGGAACTAAGAATTCGCCAGGATCCTCTAGGTTTTGAAGTCTTCTTAGTGGGATAATCTGGTTAGAAGCTTCATTATAGTATACCAATTCTTCCTTAGAAATTTCAGGCTCTTCTGGGCATTCAATCTTGAGTTCATTAAGTTGTTTAGAAATTTCAGCAGTCTGTAGGGGGATCGATCGATCCAGATAAGGATCGATCGATCTAAACTTTTTTCAAGATCTGGTCCAATGGATCGATCGATTGCTTTTCTCGGAGACGCTTTTTTCACATGTATTGATCGATCTACTGCTTCTGGGTTCTTATGGATGACTGGATCGATAGATCCCTTGGGGGGATTGATTAATCTCTTTTCCTGCATCATTTCTGGACCTTCTGAAATCTACAGATTTTTCAGACTCTTCAATCTTCTTTCTAGTACTCGAGTTTATAACTTTGTAATAGCCTTTTGGGTTGTCTTCCACTTTTCCAGGAAGAACATCAGCTTGTCTCTTAACCGCTTCTGAGGTTTGAGCCACTTGTAGATCTAGTTTCTTCACATGATCTGACAATGATTCAAACTTGTTTTTCAAATCATTGTACATGCTGTCAAGCTTGAAATTCATGTTTTTTTTCAGAATGTTGCTGGCTTTCTAGGATTTCCTTGATCATTGATTATACCTTGTTGTCTTGGGGTGGATTAGCTTGTTGAAACCCATGTTAAGAGGTCGTTTGGAACCCTCCTGAGTTAGAGTTCTGCACAAAAATCCTATTATGGTTCCCTTGGAAATCACTTCCACCTGAATTCTTATCGAATGCTTGTCCGGATTTTTGCACAATGCTCTGCAATTGGTTTGGATACACATGGTCTTGTGGATTAGAAACATTAGCACTACTCCAAGAGAGATTACCTTTATTGAAGCCTTGAGTGTACACTCTCTATCCCTGGCTATTAATGTAGCTCACTTCCTCTACATTCTCAGGTTCTTTAATAGCAAAACTGTCAGCCTCTATCTTCTCCACATCCTCAGCGAAACTAACATGTTTCTCACTTTGCTTCTTGAGAATTTGAGTGAGAAGTCCCTTTACCTCGGTAAGATCAGAAGATTCTGAACTAGATGATCTTACTATTTAATCATAGTCGGGATAGTGATTCCTATTGCTTTGAGCTAGATTGTCTATCAACTGGTAAGCTTCATTCACATGCTTGGTCATGAAGTCACCATTACTAGCAGTATTAAGAGAGAGCTAATACTGCTGCTCTATACCCCTATATAAGGTATTGAGAAGACTTAGCTCTGAGAATCCATGATGAGGACAGTCCCGAAGGTACTCTTTAAACCTTTCACATGCTTCATAACAAAATTCTACAGAACCTTGCTGAAACTGAGAAATCTTGGTTCTCATATTGTTGGTCCTTGTAGAGGTATAGAAATGACTCAGAAACTTGGATTTTCATTCATCCCAAGTCTCTATAGAGTTAGCAGACAACGATTTTATCCATCTAAGTGCTCTATCAGCAAGAGAGTAATTGAAGAACTTACAATGCATGAAGTATTTAGAGACTCCATTGAGTTAGGTGGTGCTGCATATATCATCAAAGCTATCTATATGATCCATAGGGTGCTCGGTCGGCAAACCATGGAATTGGTTTTGCCTTAGCAACTAGATAAGCTGAAACGGGAACTGGTAGTCCTGTCTTTGAGGATGGCGAGGGTGCAGAGCATTCCTATTGGCGAGGAAAGCTTCAGGGTTGTTGAAGTCTCCAACTAGTACCCTGTTTTGATGTAGTGGGCGATTCCTGACTTGTTCTGGTGGGTCTTGATTACCATTACCGCCTACTTACTGTTCTGGTGGCACTTGATTGTCGTTTCCTCCAGGCTTATTAATAACCAACTGATGTAGTCCTTGTTGGGGGAGGGGGGTATGGACGTTTTGATCTTTAGGTATGATCGGATTATTGATAACTACTATGTTTTTCATCATGTTGGAAGAGCTTGCGTTCTTTCTCGATTTCCAGTTTGAGCGTTCTACTCTTGCTAGTTCTTCGTTAGTGAGGTTAATTAATTCAGATGATTTGTTAAATCTTCTGTTTATGCACCTGCGAAACAAAGACAAGAAGAAAGAACGAGATTAGCACTGAAAAAATAAAAAGAATCTTAGACTAGACGCTAAGTAAAACTTAAAAGGCACAATTGATCCCTGGCAACGGTGCCAAAAATCTGATAGACTTAGGTTTTAATCTTAATTCTACACCGCAGAGAACATATCTTTATAGTATAGATATGATCAATTTCCCATAGAGACCAGATTTTGCGACTCTCAGTTAAATGTTCGTTTCTAGCTAAGACAGTAATAGTTGTTTACTTTAAGGTGATTGTAAAAACATAGTAATTTAAATGGTTGTATGCAATTAGAGAAAATGCTAGACGTTAGGGAATTCAACAGGTTCTCAGGTTTGAAGTTCAGGTCGACATGCAAGATTTAATAATTAAAGTAGTTCTCAACTCAAAAGACAAAGATAGACTAATCTCCTCCCAAAGTATTAGACCCCCATAATCAAATTACCAAATACAAACTTCTGTCGTATTTGGACAATTCAATCATGCAATGATTTCAGATGTGATATGTTCATAAGCATCAAAGACAATACTTCCGCAAGCAGAGACACTTACTCATCTATACTATGTCAGGTTTCTAAACCAAATCCCTTTGTATTTATTAACCTAATATCATGAACTAGGTGATGAGGCAAATTCAAGCAATGATAACAAATCTAGACTAAGAACCTAACAATTCAAATTCATTATGTCAACCATGCCTGGTTTCCCTGGGATAAACCCTACAACCTAACAAGGTGACTACTCAGACATGACCTTGCAATCAACAATCATCACTAAAAGAAAACACATAAAAGAGAATTTGAATTGTATTAAAAGTAAAAGATAAAGTTTCAAAATTCTTCTCTAAATACATGAATGAAAATCTCATATCTCTAAAAAAGCTCTGAATTCTCAAAAGTAATTAAAATCTAATTGTCTGTATATCCTAAAAACTAAGCCTAAGGCTTTTATATTCATCTAATAAAATAAGAAAAATCTAATCTAAAAATCATCATTTTCGCTCCAGAACGTCCCAACCACCTAAATTCCTGAAAACATGCTAAAAACACAAGGAAAATACTCGAATAACACCAAATAGTAAGTATAAATACCCACTAAAAAGTGTTAAAACCAAGTGGTATCATTATACACCCCCTCAAACTTGTGGCATTTTGGGAGATGACACCAAGTCTGAACCTGAGATTGAAGAATGGTTCTTCTGGCAGAGACTTGGTGAAGATATAGCTAGCTGTAAAGAGGCAGGAATGTGTTTAACTTCCAGAGATTTCATGGAAACTCTTTCTCTAACATAGTGATAATCTACATCAAAGTGCTTCAATCTTGTGTGAAGAACTGGATTTGCAGTCAAATACACTGCAACTAGGTTATCACACATTAGCTTTGGAACGTAATGGTGGTCCAAGTTGAGTTCTTGTAGTAAGTTTGATACCCATTTAACCTCTGATGCAGCTAATAACAATGTTTTGTACTCAACTTCTATTGATGATTTAGAGACTGTAGGATGTCTTTTTGCTGACCATGAGATGATGTTTGATCCTAAGAATATACAAAGACCACCAGTAGATCGTCTAGCTTCCTTACAACCTGCCCAATCGCTATCACTGTAGGCAATTAGAACTGATGTAGAAGCAAATAACATATTGGTTCCCTTGTCTTGTGTTCCCTCCAAATATCTGAGTATCTCTTTCAAGAGACTGAAATCAGAGACAATGGGAGAGTGCATCTTTTCGCACACATAATTCACAGCAAATTTTATATTAGGCCTCGTCAAAGTGAGATATTGGAGCTTCCCATCCAAGCTCCTGTAATAAGTCTGATCATTAAAAGGTTCAGTATTACCTGGTAACTTGTCAAGCTACAGAGGTAGTGGAGTTGGCATTGGTGAGAAGTCTCTCATGTCTGCACTGTTTAGTAGATCTTCTGTGTACTTAGCTTGACTCAGAAATAATTCATCTTCATGAAAGACAGCTTAAATGCCCATAAAGTAATGAAGTGGCCCCAAATCTTTCATCATGAATTGTTGATTCAAATTTGTAAGCAACTGTTGAACCAAATCATCATCCTGTCAGCACCATATCATAAATATAGAGAATAAGAAACATTTCGTCAGATCCTTTAAGATATATGAAGAGAGATGGATCCTTGAGACTGCACACAAAGCCAAATTTAATAAGGTATAAGCCGAACTTGTCAAACCAATCTCTTGGAGCCTATTTTAAGCCATATATGGCCTTCTATAATTTACACACATAATCAGGTGTAGAGTGATTCTCAAAACCGGGAGGTTGTCTCATGTATACCGTCTCTTGCAAATCTCCATGTGAAAAGGCATTGCATACATTCAATTGCTTGATTTTCCATTTGTGTGTAACAACTATATGAAGTAGGATCCTTATAGTTGTTGTGCGTACCACTGGACTATAATTTTCTACATAGTCAACTCTCTCTTGTTGTTCATAACCCTTAGCTACTAAACGAGCTTTCAGCTTGTCCAAACTCCCATATGATATGAGTTTTGTTTTATACACCCATTTACATCCCAATACCTGTTCTGCCTCTTATGTTGGAACAAGATCCCATGTCTCTGTCTCATACAAAGTATTTAGTTCCTCTTCCATAACCTTTTTCCATCCAGCATCCATAAGGGCTAGCTTTACTGTCTTTGGTTCAGGGTGAACTGATGTGGTAGTAAAATAAGCATATTTGGGATTTGGTTTGATTATTTCTGCCTTTGCTCTAGTTGTCATGGTATATGAGGGAATAAACACTTATTGAAGAGGTTCAGATTGTATCTTAGCATCTTAAGGTAGAGTCTCATCATTGTGTGAAGTTTCAGCAGACTGTGAGGCTTGTTCAGATTCTTGGTCTTGTAAAGTAATGTCTACTTCATCTTGGAGAACTGGCTCAGCATTGTCTGGTGGAGGCAGTGTCATACCTATATGAGCTATTGCAGTGGGTGCAGGTATGACATATGAGACTTTTGTTGAGTCAGGTACTTGATTAGTCTGCATCTCAACATATGCACAGGTAGGGTAGGAGTTGGTAAGCTTATTTTCCAGGTTGAATGTAGAGTAGAGTTTGCTTTAGGTTGATACTTTTTGTAAAGATCTGATAAAGGGAACTGTGATTCCTTAAACAACACATGCATGATGATGAAAACTTTCCCTATAGGAGGATAATAACACATGTAGCCTTTATATTGTAGCCGAGAAAAACACAGACTAATGACTTTGGATCCATTTTTTTCATATAGGGTCTAAGATAAGGAAAACATTTGCATCCAAAGACTCTTAATGATGTGTAATTTGGTGCTTTTCCATTTAGCATTTCGAAGGACTCTTGTGGCTGGGCAATTTTGATGATGGCAACAGATTGATCAAAAATTGGCAGTAAAAAATGCCTCTACCCACATCAGTTTGGGGACTTTACTCTGGAACATCATAATAAGTCCAAGCTCAATTAGGTGCCTATTTTTTCTCTCAGCAGTTCCATTCTGCTATGGAGTGTAGGGACAAGAGATAAGATGTTTGATTCCATAACTGCTCAAATGTTGCTAAAATCTTTAGTTTACAAACGCACCCCCTCCATCACTCTGAAACATAGATATTATGTTCTGAAAATGATTTTCAACTAGTTATTGGAACATGATAAAGACTGAAGTGAAATCATATTTTAATTTGAGTGGATAGAACCAAGAAAATCTTGAGAAGTTGTCATTAAAAATCACATAGTATTTGAATCCTTTTGAAGAAACAACTGGTGCATGGCCCATAGATCACAATGAATACGCTCTAGGGGCCTTATTGCTACAAACTCAGATGAAGAAAAAGATAATCTACTGAACTTTCCTAATTGGTAGGCATCACATAGCTGAGATCCTTTCTTATTCATTACTATAGACTGAGTCTTTACTAGTTGTTGGAGACCTTCCTTGTGAGGATGGCCCAACCTTGGATGCCACACCTCATCACTTGCAACTTGTTTCCTACTAGAGTAAAAAGCTTTGAAATTTTGGTTCTCCAACAGGTATAGATCCTCATGCCTTGTTCCTTGAGCTATCAGCCAATTTTTCCATTTGTTCTTAACATCAACATAATCAGAATCAAAGATAATGTAACATGGATATTCTGCTGTTAACTTAGAGATAGATAATAATGATTTTGTGATACCATGACATACAAGAACATCATTGAGAGGGAGTATACCTTGAGAGGTTTGGATAGCTATTGAACCAACATGAGTAATAGGAAGATACTCACCATTACTAACAACAATAGAATCACCCCCTGAGTAAGGTTGAGATGCATTTAAGTGAGAAGTTGTGCTGGTGATATAAGTTGTGGCTCCTGTATCAGGGAACCATTCATTTCATGTAGCATGTTCCTGGTCAGATACCCTCATAGCCGAGAAAGCATAATGCATTTTTTCTGAAGAATGAAAACTTTGATCAAAGCGTCTATAACACTTTGCAGCTGAGTGGCCATACTTACCACATATTTGGCAAGTTGGTCTTGTGTTGTTTATCTCAGAGTTAGAGGAGAACTGTTGGTGAAAGCCTCTTCCTCTGGTTGAGAAAGATCCAGCTCCTTTTCCTCTGCCATTTCCTCTGTAGTTGTTGTTTTGTCCTCTTCCACGGTTTGCATAGCCTCTACCTGTGGTAAAGACCATATGTAAAGAGATTTCAGACTTCTTCTGGTAGGTCTGAAACTTGTCGTCAAAGCCAGTTATCTTGAAAACAACATCTTCAAAGCAGGTATCTAGGACAGTGTCCATAAAGTTTTCAATGACAATGGAGATAGACTCATATTCTTTGCCAAAACCTTTCAAATCTCCATAGATGATCTCTTTCTCAGTCATAGGAGAACCAACAGAGTCCAGTTGGTAACTAATGGTCTTGATCTCTCCCAAGTATTCAGTCATAGTCTTCTGGTTTTTAGAGATTCCTTGAAGCTTTCTTTGAAGATCTAGCTTTCTTGTTGCTGATCTCCTAATATATTTCTTTCCAAGACACATCCAGACTTTTTAAGAATATTGAAGTCCATGTACTTCTCTTAAAGCATCTTCAGTAATTGTTCCAAAGATCCAGGACCTTACTAGTTGGTCTTTCTGGATCCATTTGGTAAACTCTGGATTTGTTGTTTGAGTGACAACATCTCCATTAC
>OVBE01005971.1:0-20690 GCA_900406425.1 Iberis pinnata
ATTGTCCATCCATCGCAGGTATATGGCGACGCCTAGTTCCACGAACTAAGCTACCCAGCTTCTTTACCAAGCCGCTCCTTAATTGGCTTTATGTGAACATGATTCTGGATCAGTCATTAGTTCATGGGATAGCTTGGTCCACTATTTTTGTCATGACAATTTGGTTGAGTTGGAAATGGAGATGTGGTGTTGTGTTTGAAGAGATAGCTCCATGTCGGGATAGAACAAGGTTCATTGTATTGATTGCGAAGGAAGTATGGAATGCGAATAAAAGTGTTAGACAGGGAAACACACAGGTTGTTAGAGAAGTGAGATGGGTTGGCTGGTCAAGTCCGGCAATTGGATGGTTTAAGTTGAATGTTGATGGAGCTTCACGTGGGAATCCGGGATTAGCAATGGCTGGAGGGGCTGTTCGTGATGCGAATGGTAAGTGGTGTGTTGGTTTTGCTTTGAACATTGGAGTATGTTCAGCCCCTTTGGCGGAGCTATGGGGAGTTTATTACGGACTCTACATAGCATGGGAGTTCGGGGTTAAGCAGGTGGAGTTAGAGATTGATTCGAAAATTGTAGTTGGCTTTCTTCGACAAGGCATTGGAGACACTCATCCACTTTCCTTCCTAGTACGTATAGGCTACGTCTTTTTATCGAAGGACTGGAAAGTCCGTATTTCACATGTATATAGAGAAGCAAATTGTTTAGTTGATGGGCTAGCAAATTATGCGTTCTCTTTGCCTTCAGGCTTTCATTTTTTAGGAGTTAGTCCCACGGTAGTTGATTCTATTATTCTTTCAGATGTTAATGGCTTTGTAAGCCAAAGACAAGTTCGGGCGTATGCTACTTTATTTTCTTTTAATAATATGGAGATGATTCTCCGTTTTCATACAAAAAAAACATGCACGGAACTGGTCTCAGCACGATTCTATATTTGAATTTAAAAATTTTACTTGTGGCCAATACAAAAGAGCATCACATGCTACCACGAACCTTAGTTAAATTTTACTTTGATTTTTAGAGCTCAGTTTCTTGGAAATATTTTTTAACTTTAATTAACATTCAACCCAATAGGTCCACAAATGATGTAGTGGAACACAGAGCACACTAGCTACGGATCTATATATATAATTAAGGTTTCAAAAGTTATAAATGATGATTGGGTAAAACAAAATAAAGTTGTATAAGTGGACAGATAACATATACTATGATTTCAATCGAATAAGTCCCATTCCTTTCTAATTTCAACACCAGGATATATTAAAAAATAAAAACGTATATTATTTTGTCATAGGTTACATGTGAATATTATAACTTATCATCAATGACGATTGACCGTCCACCAACACAAAAAACAAAAACAAAAATTTGTTAATATTTTTTATTTTTATTGGCAACAAAGAACAAAATAAAATTAAGACATAATAGAAAAAGCAAAACACCAACTTAGTGGTGATAAGCCAACATATTTCTTTCTTGAGTCGATCTTGCGAGATGATCAACACATGTATTCTAATTTCTAGTCCGATGTATCACTTCAAACTGCGATCCAAGAGTCTTCATCTGGTGTACATCTGTTAGTTTGGCTGCAAATGCAGGCCATTCGGTTGGATTCTGGAGGAGTTGGACTAAATCGGTCGAATCAGTGATGAATAAAGCGCATGTTATGTCCATGTTCGATAGACATTTGAGCGCCCATATAAATGCGAGAAGTTCTGTATGTAATGTTGATCTGCCACATCTGGCCCCCGCACATCCGAACAAACTAGGTTCGGTTGAAGACTGTGGCATATACCATCCGATTCCACTGATGGTGTCCCCCTTTTCCATGATTCATCAAAACCACACCAATTCACGGAAATGGGTAAATCTACAACTGAGGCCCCCCTTTCGGGGATGGTAGACCTTCACATTGTAACGACACCAGTCTGGGTAGATAACCATTGTTCCGCCTCTTTTGAAGCCAACTTGATGATATCCAGTGGTTTCTAGAGAGAGTTATTGAAACACCTCGCGTTTCTCGCTTTCCAGATATACCACATTAACCAGGGAAAAATTTGGAATTCCTTCGTGGAGGACGAGTTCTCAGCACTCGATAGAAGGTACTACATATTCTTAAGAAGCTTTTCCGAGGGGAAAATTCCAACCGGCGTTGGAATATGCGAAAGTGCCAAACTCTGTAAAGCTGGATGGCAAGTATATATAGCATGATTCACATTTTCCACACTGTGGCACACATGGGTGCTGTCGATGGTAACTCCGACCATCTATTTGATTGGTCATTATGCAGTGATAATGCTAACTCATATCCCGACTTGACCGAGTAATTTCCGGACTTTGTAAAATACCAGCAGAAGCGATCCTGTAATAAGGAGGAGCGTTGTATCTCCAAAATTACTGGAATGTCCTCTTCCTAATCAGTTCATGAATTAAAGGTAGGTTCCAGTGGTTAGTGTTTGGAATCAACAAATCCGAGACTTTTAGCTCGGGGGATAATCCTGAAAGACAACTCTGTGTAGGACGCGGTTTTTCCCCCGCCAACCATGAATCCTGCCAAACTCTAGTATGACATCCTGATCCAATGACACTACGCAGGCCGACAGTTAGGAGTGATTGTGACTCCCAGATACTACACCACATATACGAGGGTCTGGTGGGATTAGATTCCTGGTAAGCATAGCACTCTTTATAGTAATGGCCCTTGAGTACTCGGACAATTAATAAGTTTGGCCTTGAGTACAATCTCCAAAGTTGATATTTCTTAGCGTATGCATATCCTATCTTGATTTGAAATTCAAAATAGGTGCTACTAGTTATATTTGAAACTACAAAAAACATTTCATCATTTCCAAGGCAATTACTTTTTTCCTAATCGCTTGGAACCGTCTTTCTCCAGTCCAATTTTAATCGATGTTTCTCTCTCTTCGACGTGACAAGGTAAAATATTTTAAATTTTATTTCTCAACTTAGCTAGGGTTCTACTTCTCCTCTGCGATTTCGCTTCTGCTTTCTCTGATTTTCCTTTCCGTTTTTTCGGCTTTCTTTTCCGACCTACTCTATTATCGAAAAACGCCCTTCCAATCACAGTCATTCAGCGCATTCTTCTCCCTAGGAGTAGAAGATTTCTCGAACCATGGTCGGCGCTAGTGTTGGGACCCCTCCAATCTCAGGCAGAAAATCTAGGGCTATCGCTGCTCCAGCGATCATGCCCTTCTTGGATACATAATCTATGGCAGAGTCAGTGGCTTTAATTTGGTATATGTTCGATTTCTCAACAAAGATCCGCTATTTGATCACTCGACCGGATTCCCCGACTCTCCTCTTTTTTGGTTTGTAACTGTTTACGAGGTGTTCTTCAAAACATGCAGACTCCTGTTATTGGTTCAAAAACTATTGGTTCATTACCTCCGCGGTCGTGGGATGGCACTGAGCCAACTACAACCAAAAGGTGTTCACCACGTGATATTTATGAAGATTCAGGCTCAAGAAAATGGGTTCAAGTTAGGCTATGATATGTTTGAAGAAATCACTCATGCTAATAGGGGTCTGAAAGGTGGTCTCTGGTACATCGCAAATAAACCCAACCAAGGATTCATCACAGGGAAAACACCTAAGGATGAAATAAATTGTAAACGATTTTATATCTTTCTTGAAATTAATCATTTTATCTTTAACAAAAGGTCCTGCGGATTTCCAGTCTGGGTGATCTAGATCAATTGGTGTGATAGCCCTCGAAAGCTCTTTCTCTTTTTTATTTTGTTTATCCTTTTCTGATATCGTAATTATTAGAATCTTGCTTAATTCACTCTTAATAATTTGTATTCATTGATTGGTATTTGCTTCTTTGTTATTTCAGCTCTGCATCTAACGGCTGTTGAGGATCCTTCTTCTGAGTACTTAAAGAACCGTGATCTTTTGGAGAACAATTGTTTGAAAAACTGGAGCACATTCATGAGGGAAACAATTCTCTGTTCGTGGTTTCCGCACCACTCTTGGAGTCCTCTTCAAGTAAGTAGTCGAATAGAAGTTGAAGTTTTCTTTTGGTTTACTACGGTTTCCTTGATTTCTAACTCAATGCAATTCTTCTATAGATACCTCAATCTCTCAAACCTTCTGTTATAAGTATCATGAGGGAGCCAAGATCTTATCGTGAGGTTTGCAAGAACAAAGACCTCAAGGGTGGTTCAGGCTTTGGGGACCTTGAAAGACGTTGGCGGTCATGGCTCCCCTGGAGAAACAAACCGAAGATGTTGAAATGATTGAGGTTTTTGACTCTTCCAAGGTGGTATGCAACGCGGTAATATTGCTGGTACCACTAAAATTTCTACTCATCCACCTCCTATTGGTCGCAACATTTGGCATAGAGAAATTCCTTCAGACAAGAAGCGTCCCCTTGTGGAACCTTCTCCAGCCGGGTCGCATTACTTTGGGGGTTTCTCCTTCAACTTCTCTTATCCATAAGAAGTTTCAATGGTTCGCGACCACAGTCTTTTCGGCGATCAAAAGAAGTACACACACTGGAATTACTCTCATACCGAGGTATCCTCTGCCCATGGTAATTAATTTCTATGTTTTTACTTTATTTGGTGGTTAAGAGTAAAGAACCTCTCTGATGCAGACTGTGGCTCGGGTTAACCGGTTGGTGGGTATGCTCGATAAAAAACTGCAGAAGGCCAAAAAGAACTCAGGTATTGAACTAGTTTAGGAGACTGTTGCTCGTGCTAGAAAAGCTCTCTCGGAGCTTAGGGCAGCTGTGAACAAAGTGGAGGCGCTTACTGAGGAGAATAGTAAGCTGAACGCTGGAGTCATCAAGCTTGAGGAGTTGAGGAAGAAAGATATTGCCAAGATGAACGAGGATGCAACACTTCATGAAAAATTGAGGAAAAGGAGAAGAGTGACGCGGTTGAATTGAACGAGGTTTGTGAAAGTGTGGACAGTATAGTGGCAGAGAAAGTTGAAGAATGGGAGAAGAATATGGCTGAGAGATTTGCTGCGAGGATTGATTGGGTTAAAGGTAAAGTGGTGAATGAGAGAGTGTACCAAGAAAAATTGTTACAGGTTAAACAAATCTAAGGGAACTTGGAGTTGATTGATAGCGTGCTCCGCAGGGAACCTATGCTCAAGTCAGAGAAGGTCGAATTGGAAGCAGACTGGGTCGTTTTTGCTGTGAAATTGGAGCAGCTTGATTTTAAAGAATTAGATTTAAAGAAGGATTGGGTTGTGACTCCAAATTCGTTTGAGTTAGGTGGTCTTCCTAGTGAATCTTCTAGGTCGAGTCATGCTGAGGTTTTTAACCCGTATAGTACTAATGTGCTTGTTTTTGATCCAGTTGAGGTAGTGGCCATCAATGCTGAAAAAGATAATATCTTAGCCGAGGATACTATGGAGGATGCTTAGGCTGGAGAGTATGAAGTGAAATGCGGTGGTGCGTTGGACAAGCTTGTGGAGGTTATTGTTCATACTGGAGTAATTGCTGCTGAGGAACGCGAAGAAGCATCCAAGGATGACCAAGGAGAGAAGGACACGATAGAGTGATCGCCACTAGTTCTTATCCCTTATGTTTCTTTATTTCTTTTTCTTTATGTTGCCTGGTTTTAGAACATGGTTGTCTAGGGAGGCTTTCACCTGAACTTTTTATGTTTCCTTCGAATGTTTGGATCTAAACCTTTTCTCTTATTATTTGAACGATTTGTTTTTCTTTTTGGTTGGATTTAGAGTTCACTTTGGTTGCTACATTTTTCTTATATATATTTTATTTGGATTGGGTTGATGTTGGCTTTATTTAGGTGTTGTTATGCCGATTGTTTATTTACTAAAATCTTACATGTTTCGATGTTAAGTTTATTGCAATAGGGTAGCATGTTCATTTGAGAGTTCAAAGTTAAAACATGTGTCAAACATTTCAAACACTGAAGACATTTGTAACATGTTTCAGTGCATTGGTGCGAGATGGGGCTCGACTTTAGCGATTACATACAATGCTAAGGGTTGCTCAGGCTACTATACACTAGGGATGTGAAATGTATTATATGACTGAAGAGGTCAACAATGTATTTTGTGTTTTATTGTTTTTCGTGTTATGGATTAAATTGTAATAAAGTTGAGTTTCCATAATTGTTTACCATTTGTTCGAGATGCTGAGTATGGTGGTATGATGTAGTGTTCTCCCCTCACTTACGTCGAGGTTAATAGTATGTACTAAGGCGTAAGTAAATGGTTTATGCGACTTTTTTTGGTTGAGATCTTTGGAGCCTCCCGATGCTGCTAAACTTTGGTAAGTGGCGCAGGTAGTTGGATTTAGCTGGGGTTGTTTGTCTCTGTTTTGCGTTGAAATTTGGGTGAAGATTTGTTTGGCTGCTGGCAAGGCTTGCAATCGTCTCTCCCGGGCGCTATGGGTTATATGTGTAAAAGGTGGGTGGTTTCTGATGGGGATAGGCAGGATGATTAGGTAAATGAACGGTTTTATTTTCCCCACTTTTCATAAAAATTAAAGAGAAGAGACCGAGTGTTGGGGTAACGACAAAGGAATGGTTACATCTCCTCATATTTTGATAAAATTAAGAAAAATAGACTGAGTGATGGGGTAAAGACGAAGGAACGATTATGTCTCCCCCATTTTTTGATAAAAATTTAGAACCAAAGAGATATTTGTACTTTATTGATAGTCTCAGCTGAACTTGCTAAAATGAGTTGCCTTCGTACCCCTAAATCGGGGATCAAGCCTCGACCGTAGTTCACTGATAGGGGTTACAACGCGTACATTAAAATTGCGATGAAAATACATAAGGTGGTTCTCAACAACGAAATTTTTAAGATTCTGAGCATCCCACAAATGTCTCTCTTTGTTCTCATCTTTGTCTTCTAGTTCATATTTTCCTGGTTGGATGATCTTCGAAACCTTGTACGGTCATTCCCATATGATCCCCAACTTTCCGGTGTTCTACTCCGCTCGAGCAGGGAAAACCTCCCGAAGCACCAGCTCTCCTTGTATTAATTGCCTCTGCCTTATCTTTGTATTATAGAATCGTGCTGCGTCGTTGTGATAGTTTTGTAGGCGCACCATTGTTTGGTCCCTTCTTTCGTCGATTGTGTCGACAATGTCAATCATCATCTTCTCATTTTGGTCGATATTCTGCAAGACTAACTCCCTCCTTAGGCTGGACACTTCCATCTCAGCAGGTATTATCGCCTCCATTACGTAGACTAAAGCGAAAGGAGAATCATTTGTTCCCCTCCTGGTGGTTTTTATGTACAACCAATGTACTCCTTCCAATTTTTCAACCCATTTCCCCTTCTTCGTATCCAATCTTTTCTTAAGCCCATCTAATATGGTCTTGTTAGCGGCTTCAACTTTGCTATTTGCTTGAGGATAGTAAGGTGTCTAGTAAGTGAGGTTGATTCTCATCCTTTCAAAAAATTCCTTACATCTACCTGAGGTGAAATGGGGACCGCTATATGTGTGGATTTTGTAGGGGATGTTATGGAAACATATTATGTTCTTCCAAATGAAGGCTTAAACGTTCTCGAACTTGACCTTTAAGTAGGACTTCGCTTCAATCCACTTGGAGATATAATCAGTTAACAGTAGAAGGAAGAGCTTTTGCTTTGACCTTTGCATTGGGCCCATTATGTCCACAGACCATCGCAAGAACGGGTACGGGGCGGTAATTGACTGCATCTCCTCGGTTGGCTGGTAGATGAGAAGTACATGTTTTTGGTATTTTTCACATTTCATATCGTATTTCTCGATATTGGTTATCATTGTAGGCCTATAATAACCATATCTTTTGATCTTGAATGCTAGGGCTCTGCCGCCTAAATGGTTGCCACATGCTCCATCGTGGACCTCCCATATTATCTTCTTGGTCTCATAGCCGAATATGCTTCGTGGACCTCCCATATTATCTTCCCGCCCTTTGCTGTCGAGATGCTTGGTTTGTCGATTGTCTCAACAGGGATGATCCTCGTTGTTTGAGGATATGTGGTCAAAGCTAACGCTACTAAGGCGTCTGCTGGCGTGTTTTCCCCATGGGGATTTTAATCAAGTCAAACTCGGGGAAACCTTTTAAGAGGGTTTTACCACCTTCAAGTAGCTTCCATTATGTCGTCCCTTGTTTCGTATTCCACGCTAAATTGATTTTCCACTAGCTAGGAGTCATAGTATGCATTGATTTGTTTTACTCCAATTACAAATTCCAATCGCAGGCCGGCAATCATTACTTCATACTCAACCTCGTTATCTAAGGCCAAAAATTTTAGTTTGAAAGATTGTTCGATCATTTCTCCGGTTGGGGCGATAAGTCGCATGCCTACTCCCGAACCATATTCAGAGCTTTTATCCGTCGATGTATAAAGACCAACGTGCCTTAAATCGGTTAGGCTCGCTTTTGAACTTAGGTGGTAATCCAATTAGAAAGTCTGCAAGCACTTGGAACTTCGCGCATGTTATGCTCTTGAAATTTATATCATACTTGCTCAGTTCGTCTGCCACTTGGATAGTCTTCCTGATTGGTTCGGGCAGTGTAAGATAATCCGTAGTATGGTTTGAGAAAATGACGATTTAATGCGATTGGAAATAGGATCTTAGCCTTCTTGCTGTAAAGAAGATTGCTAAGGAAGTTATTGGATATCTTGTTTCTGCATCGTCTAGGATTTTACTCATGTAGAATATTGGTTTCTGATTGCCGAGGTCTTCGCGTACTAAGACTGAGCTAATTGCGTGCATTGAAACTACTATATACAGGTACACAGTTTCTCCCTCCTGAGGTTTTGAGAGTATTGGGGGCATCATTAGATAATTCTTTAGATCGGTGAATGCTTTCTCGCACTTTTCATTCCAAAATTTTTTTTATTCCCCTTCAGCAGGTTGCATAATGGTAAACAGTTGGCTGTCGATTTGGATATGAAGCGGGTTAGGGCTGCTATGCGACTTGTCAACCTTTGAACTTCTTTCATATTTTTGGATGATGGCATCCTCAACAGGGCATTGATCTACTTGGTGTTAGCTTCGATGCCTCGTTTGGTCACTAGATAGCCAATAATTTCTCCCAAGGTAACTGCGGAAGTTTACTTAGCTGGGTTAAGCTTCATCCCTTAGGTGTTTAGAATTTGAAACATACTGCTACATGACCATCTTCATATGCGGATTTGACGAGCATGTCTTTGATGTAAACCTCCGTTTTTTTTCTCGATCTGTTTTATAAACATTTTATTCACTAAGAGCTAGTTCGTTGCTCCAGCATTCTTCAATCCGAAAGACATCATCTTGTAGCAATATATGCCCTTGTCGGTGATAGCAGGATTTTCCCTAGTAGTTCAATTCCCATTACACTATCATGTCATTGTAGTATAATAGATATCAATCCAATCAGGTGTAGTTATTAACCACTCTAGATGCAATCAGGTCTACTAATTCAAGAAAAGTAAATAAAAGGGGTTAACTAACAGTCCTAACCAAACAGAACAATCTGGAAGTAAAAACACATAATATAAGAACTATCATGCATTGATTAAAATCTAAAGAGTAAACAACAAGTAAACTCAAGGTAGAAAAGATGATGGTAATAAAATAAAATCAAAGAAAAACAGTTCCTAAGGATAGGGGTAATTGATCAGTGATCCTCCTTGATCTACTTAGATGCCTAACATACCTCAAGTAAGAGCTAATCCCTATACAACATATTCAGAAACAATCAAATTCAGTCTCTAGATAGATGATCTCAAACTAAAAAATATCAGGACCTAACTCTCGTTAACGGAACACTACCTAGCAGGCATGAAGTAACAATCTGTTCAAGTCAATAAACACCCTAAACAACCAATCTCTTGGGTTAGGAATGTAAATCTCTGAAATCACCTTGTTCAGACATTTCATCAGACACCTTTTGGGTGTAAAAATGTCTAAGATCAGATTTCAATTGATCAGAGAGAAATAGTCATTAAGAACAATGAAATAGAAGGGAAAATGGAAAATCAAGCTTAAATATCTAGGAGATTCAAGGATTCAGCATTAATCTACCCCATCCTCAGAAACCTGGGAAACTACTCACTACTCATGATGATCATGAAATAAAAAACCCAGAAAACGAAACTATTAAACGAATCATCAGGATCAAAGGTCAAACTCTTAAGAACATAATGATTATGAACCCAAAAAATGATGATAAATAATGTAAGAAGAAAAACCCAGAAAACAGCAAGAACAAAACCCAAAAAATGGTGATCAAAACCAAAACATGAAGTGAAAGATCAACATGCACCATATATTCGTGACCCTAAAGCTAAAACAAACATAAATTAGAAGAAATCATAAACATAAACTTGATTAAATGAAAGATATTGGTTTGATCAACAAGAACATTCAAAAGAAAAAACAAAGAGAAAAACCTAAAAGAAAAACATAAAATAAAGCTTAAAAAAAGGCATAAAATAAAGCATAAGTTCAAATGGAGGCGTGTTTAGAGCTTATATAGTGGTTTAGAAAAAACCCTAAACCACTAAAAGACAAATGATTAAAATCTGCATGTGGTTCAGCTTTATCTTTTAGGAAAAGGTTGAGCTGAGATCGAAGTGAGATCGAGTCATTTTTGTCAAGTGGTTGAGTAGGGTAAATTGTGTTATTGAGTCCGGCTCGTGTTGAGATCGAGCCGGATCGAGTTGGGGTCATCGAGTCATGGTCGAGTCCTGGTCGTGTCATGGTCGAGTCGTGCATTCCGAATGGGTTAAACTCGAGCTGGTGGTTGAGCTGAGAATTTTTGGATGGTTTGAAATTGAGCTTGTGGTCGAGTTGAGCATTCCGAATCGGTTGAACTCGAGCTGGTGGTCGAGTTATTAATCGAGCTTGAATGCTTGGTTGAAACCGCATATTTACAAGGATTTGAAGTGATATCTTGGACTCGAGCTCTCCATAAGAGTTGTTGGCATTGAAGTTAGCTTTCCAGAAAGTCCAAGATCACAAAGGATGGTCGTATGAGTAAAAGGTTATACGTCATAGACTATCAACGTGACGAACTTCTCGGGCAGATTATCTATTCTTCAAATACGACGACTTTTCAGTCCTTTCCCTTAGGAATTTGGGCTCGATTTCTTCATGAAAGATGTAGGTCTGGAAGTAAAATTTTCTAACAAGACCAATATTGACAAATTTTATAGAAGGAATAAGGAGATACACTCATTTGACTAAGAACAACTCAACTGAGCTCCATGGCCGAGTGTAGTGCTTGGTTGGGCTTTGGGCGAGCTGAGCTTGATCTGTACTCGAGTTGGTGATGAAGCATGATGCTTGAATTGGTCTTAAAAAGAACAGATCGAGTTGGTGATGGCACATTGTGATCAAGTTGGCTTCAGGTTGTGATCGAGTTGGCTTCGGCGTGTCTGGTCGAGTTGGTTTCGTCGAGTTGGCATCGTCGAGTTGGTGTCGTCGAGTTGCTTGATCTTGGCACTTTCTTCTCCTTCTTCAACTTGTCCATGATGTTCTGAAAAATCCCTAAATAATTGAAATATCTCCAAAATGCACATGTATGCAAATGTTAATGCAAAATTATCTAAAAATGTAAACTTACTTACGAAGAACTATGAATGAAACATATTGACAACTAAATGAACCTAAAACGATAATAAATGACTTCCTAAAACACGCAAAATGCAGAGACATCAACTTAGTAGGAGATCCTAACTCTACCCTTGAAAGCTCAAAGTGATCTTAATGGTTCACAATTCCTTTTCCCATCTTTTCTCTTACAAATTTCAGGAGAGGATTCCTTCTTTATCAACTTATAGTGGATTGGAGTTATCCTGATTTTAGCATCTATGGTTTCTAGTTCTTTTCTCTTTTCATTAACTTCTTGGGTCCTATGCCCTTTTCTTTATCATTTCCTTTTTCTGTTTTTTTACAAACCATGCTTTTTATAACATTACCCCCAAATCTTTTACTAGACTATTCTGTTTTCTTTTCTTTTTCATCCCTTTCCTAAGAATTCATAACCATTACCCTTTCTTTTACCAGATTCCCAACATGTTTTCCTCTTTTTCAAACCAACCCAAATACCCAGAATCGAACGCCAACCTAGTCCTATCTAGTCCAAAAAGCGTGAACTAGAACTACATGAGTTCCATTCCTATAAGTTCAAACCTAACACTTTCAACCAAGCTAACTTAGTAGTTGATAAATGGTTTGAAAGAAGGTTAAGTTCAAGGGTGGGGAGTCTATTTGGATTAACAAGATTGGCGAAACAGTAGAAGATAATCCAAATATGTATATACTACCCTTGAGTTTATAAACATGATAATTAAGTGTTAAGTTTATGTTTCAATAAGTAGAGATAAATTTCATATCACAACATGCTTCACAAAAGAAAAGATCATGCAATTTCGCATTCCAAGTATGGTTCAGTCTTAGTTCAAACGTAATCAGAATGCATTAGACAACTAATAACCAGGGCATTGACACTATCTAATGAAGCAGCACATTTACAACATTGTAATCATCCTAGTCCCTAATGCAAATGCAGAGAACCTAAAAAGCCTAAATACAATCCTAGCAAGCTAATGTAACTACATGACATTCTGTTTTAAAATCAAATTTTGAAAAAATTTCAAATTCTTATGGTTTTTATGAACTAGATGCAAATTTTGAAATAAGAAAACAAATACACATGATTAGATACCTCTTAAACTCTCCCCCAAACTTAAATTACACAGTCCCTTATGTAATAAAAATTCAAAGAAGAGTTTAGGACCAAAATGCAACAAAAAATATATATGCTATGGTATATACAATAAAAAGGGTTTGGAGTGGTACTGCATTCAGGTTGAGTTGAAGAAGGTATTTGATCAAGCTCATTTGATCGAGTTGTTTGGTCTCGGGTGTTGATCAAACTACTTTGTTCGAGCTAATCCTTTTTCGTTTTGAAATGTTTTGGGCTTGAGCTCATTGGCCTATACCAAATGTCTGATGATCGAGCCAGGCCCTTGGGTGTTGAATGTGCAAAGTTATCAGCCCGACTCGATGTGAAAAGTATTGGGCTCGATCAAACAAAATCTTGGGCTTGATCAAGATAGTCTTTCGGGCTCGATCAAAATTTCTTCTTGGCTCGATCAAAAAAATGTTCTTCGGCTCGATTACACACTTGTTCCTTAGGCTCAATCAAAAAAAATTCTTGGGCTCGATCACAACTTTTTCTCGGGCTCGATCAAATTGTTCTGGGGCTCGATCAAATTTTTTTTATTCTGGCTCGATCAAAATGACTTCCCGAGCTCGATCAAAGTGAATTACTGGGCTCGACCTAAAACCTCTCCGGCCTTGAACAAAAACTTCTATCATCACAACCCTTTCCACAAGTTCAGACAACCAAGCTAAAGGTTAGAATTGAGAAATGAATGCGTAGTTCCACCTTAAGCCCACAAATATACCAACGTAACTGGGTTTGCTCATCTTCCAGCTCTCTTCCAAGATATCACCTAAGGCGATTAAACTTTTCTTCATATGCTTGAACAGTCTTCCTGCCTTTCACCAAGTCTATAAAAGCTTTCTCAATTCTATCCCAAGCTTTTGCAGGGAAGTACTTGCGGTCGAATTCGCATCAAAATCTACAATGGTGATCTATTTATCACTCATGCGCTTCTCCATAGCCAACCACCAATTGTGCGCGTCCCCTTCCAGGAAATAGATCGTTATGTCTTTCTGGTAGTCAGAAGGACACCGAGTAGAACTGAAGTTCCTTATCAGCCTACTCTTCCATTTATCCGCTTCAGTCCGATCTGCATTTCCCTAGAAGTGCTTAGTTCCCAGCTTTGAAACGTGTTCCAACACGCTCAAGTAATCCACCTTTTCGGCCTTCTTTTTCAAAGGCTTAGGAGCGACTATCTCCACCACTCCATTTTGATCCCCATATAGAACCGCACCTATATGGAAAGCAACAAGAATTCCTCCTAGGGGTCTAACAGGTTTCGCATCCTGCGGTGCCAACTGGCCCAATTGCTCCAACTTTGCCGCCAATGCTTGCAAAGCCTCCCAAATCACTTAGGGTGATGGAGCATCTGGGAGATTCCCTTCAGCAACATCTTTTGAGTTCTGGTTTGCCACAGTTGAAGTCTCAGAAATCTCCTCATGACCACCCACGACCTTATTTGGATCAATTTCATAATTACTCGCTATTTGGGTTCCCATTAACGGATTTCCGACTCTAGGACCAGTCGGAACCGTTTTCCCAAAGTCTGTTGTAGCCTGAATTGGGTCCACATTTCTATCTTTCATGATTTTTCTGGCCTTGCTCTAAATTTTTGGGAAAACAAAGTTTGATTAAATCAAACTTTACTTTTTCCCATCTTGCAAGAAACACAACACATATCCGCGAGACGTCCAGCCGGACGAGTGGTGTACCCCATAATATGAGACTTAACTTTTCTAGGATCAAGCATGCTCAGATACCAACTTAAAACACACTATCCCGGACACTAAGTCCGTAGATAGTTATTCCACGCCCAATTCACTAAGTGATTCAAGCCATTCAGTATGTTTTTAAGTCTTAGCCAATTTTTTCATTTTTCATGCGAGGTTCGATTATTTGATAAAGCCTTAGATCAATTCAGAGACTAAATGATGCAATGAAAGCAAAGAGTGATCTATTAATAGCCAAATGATTGATATAAATTGTTCAGTTCAGTATAGACTATTACAAGTTAAAATACATATTGATCCTAACAATATCCGAGTCTGTGTACACCACTCTTTCTTCCAGCCTTCAGTTTTGCGCTAAGCCACATCCTTCATGAAATCCCCTTTAATCCCCGAAACAGAGAGATGCATAAGTTAATTAAGCAATTACTTAGTGAGGAAATTTAGATTGCCTTCATCGTTTACGTTAATTCTTAGTTCAATTCAGTTCACTTAGCCATTTAGACTTTCCTGATATCCTATCAGTCCATTGATCCAAAAAAGGGTCTTGGCCAGACTGGGTAAGTTCTGGTGGAATCACCAGTTCTCTAGACACTCGTCCCATTCGCCTCACCTTGAGTTCAATCCGATAGACTAACCAGAATCTGCATCTTTCAGTTGTTCAACCAATTTCCAATGAGATGCGACCATGCATAGATAATGAAAGGTGCATGACCATCAGCACGGACCGTCACTTACGGAATTAGCCGTTTGAAGTGAAATGGCTAAGAGATGGAGCCTTGGCTAAAGCCACGGTCCGTTTGCACTCATCTTAGTCTTATGCGGTGAATTCTACACCAAACCCGCTATCTTTTTCACCCGCACTGACTAGACTCACGATCTTCCCGTCCCAATTTCTGATCACGCCCAACTTTTTCTCTTAATCCTCACCAAATGCCTTAGTCGATTTTAGAGATTTTCGGTGTGTTCTCTGTATACGCGAGATATGAGTCCAGACAATTGATTTATAGATTTTGGCCCATAACCGCTCAAAACCACCAAGCTAACTTGCGCCCTTTCGAACAGGCGCATTTTTTCTCGGACTGGTGCGAGTTGTGCATAATCGCCCAACCGTCCAGCTCAGCCTAATTGACTCGTACTAACTTGAGCTGGACTGAACTTACCTAAGCTGGACTGAACTGACCTAAGCTGAACTAAGCTACAATCCAGCTGACCCAGCTGAACTGATGGCCAAAACTTTAACTTAGCCCCTCGGTTCTTTACTTATCCATTCGAACATAAAATGTTCAATGACTAAGTCTAACATTCTAAGCCAAATCCCCTTAGCCAAATCCGTTAGCTAAGGTTTTGGCTCGAATCATCAAAGTTAGGGAAGCTCAAGGATGTTACAACGACCAAGGAGTGAAGGACGCGATGGAGTGACCGCCACTAGTTCTTATCCCTTATGTTCCTTTCATTTTTTTTATATGTTGCCTGGTTTTAGTACATGGTTGCCTTGGGAGGCTTTCACTTGAACCTTTTATGTTTCCATTGAATATTTGGATCTAGACCTTTTTTCTTATCGCTTGAATGGCTTATTTTTCATTTTGGATGGCTTTGAAGCTTACTTTGACTGTTATATTCTGCTTGTAGTTGTTTTATTCGGATGGGGTAAATTTTTGGCTTTACTTAGGTATTATAGTGTTTGTTTGAGCGTTGTACATGATTGTCTATTGAGTAAAAGCTCTTATATTTTGATTTTGAGTTTATTGTGATAGAATATCATGTTCATTATAAAGCTTAAAGTTAAATGTGTGACAAAAATTTCAACCGTTAAAGATATGTGTAATACAGTTGAATGCATTTTTGCAATACAAGGCTCAGCTTTAGCGCTTACAGAATGCTGAAGATTGCTCAGGCTACTACCCATTGGAGGTGTGAAATGTATTGTTTGACTGGCCAGGTCAAGGATGTGTTATGTTTTTTTAATTATTTTTCATGTTGTGGATAAAATTGTAATAAAGTTGAGTTTCTAGAATTTTTTACCATTTGTTCGAGATGCTGAGTATGGTGGTATGATGTAGTGTTCCCCCGCCCCGGCTTACGTCGAGGTTATTGGTAAGTACCAAGGCGTAAGTAAATTTTCATTGTGACTCTTTTTAGGTGAGATCTTTGAATCCCCCATTAGTCGAATTTAGTTGAGGTCGTTTGTCTCTATTTCGCAGGTCGAAGCTTAGGCGAATATTGGGGTCAAAAACGGTCACGACAAAATCGATGTTTAAAAACCATCAAGGAAATATTAATCACACTATCAAAACATCAAATCGCACTAGTCGTATCATCCCGATCAAAGTAACAAGCCGCGATACTTCCGAAATACCATAAAGAATATGTTGCGGAAGAATCAGACAACAATCACGGAATCGCTAAGTGGTTATCTCTATACTCTTTTGTCCTTAGTCGTGAAGATTTTTTCCCATCGGGTTTTCCTATCACTAAGGTTTTAACAAAGCAAGATGGTCCGCTTACATCTGATGTTGGATACAAACTAGCGTACTCGAAATCGATGTCCAAGGAATATAAAAAAAACCTCGACAGCTATGTATCAGAATAGAAACAAGTAAATCACAATCTTCGAACAAACGCTTTGGTCCCGAATATTGTTTACGGACAACACGAATCATATCCAAGCACGAATAACAATAAAAATCATTCATCTCGCCAACTGGAGAGATGAATCAGACAATATGTCTCGCCAACTAGCGAGATGAATCATAAATTTTGTCTCGCCAACTGGAGAGATGAACCAGAACACGGAATTCTGGTGAGATGAATCGGACAGTTCATCTCCCAACTGGCGACATGAATCAAAACACCACCGATTCATCTCGCCAGTTTGCAAGATGAACCACATACGCATTTTGTATCGTTCCGGAAAAATCCTCTATCGTTTCGTATCATTTTGTATTTCCACTTGAATTATGCAATTAAAATCGTAAAACTCGCTTAAGTCCTGAAGTTATCGTATAAACGGTTAGGGTTATCCCGAACACCGAGATCACCATAGCTATACAATTATTTCCTACAACTTGCGGGAGAATCGCGAGATCTTCACATATGGAGTTAATCTATAAAACGATAATGGTTTGTTGAAATGCCAAAGACTATCTTAACTATACGATTAAAATCATCATCCTTCAGAACGGTCATAAGGACACGCTAGTACATATGAAGACATCGAACTAATAAAATCTCTGGCCATAAGTTAAGATTATCATCGTGATGGATATTGCTGGAACTATACGAAGAACGGTATGTACACTGTTAAATCTAGGTACTGGATTGCTACCAATTTGTTGAACAAGACAAACGAAACACAAGAACCAAGCATAAGGAAACTCTAGGCCTTTGCATGGATGATTAAAGCCCCTTCAAAAATAAAACATTTTATTTGGCAATTAATTTCGGGACAATTAACTGTGACAAGTAATCTTATTCATCGTCATATGCGATGTAATAATCACTGTCCTAGGTGTGGTGTGGAGAACAAAACGATAAATCATGCGATCTTTGAATGCCCTCCTGCTCTACAGACATGGGCACATGCGAACACGCCAACACCGCCAACTCTCTTCCCATCGACTAGCCAATTCACAAATATGGATTATCTGTTCTGGCGAAAGAATGATATTGAAGATCCTGAGCTTGACATGGACCCATATCCATGGATTTTATGGTTTATTTGGAAAGCAAGGAATGACAAGCTTTTTAAAGGGATAAACATGGACCCATTGGAAACTGTTAGACATGCAGAAGCTGAATGCAAAGCGTGGCACCAAACAAATACGAAGTCGGAACGGTTGGTGGTAATATAGAATGAACATGATAATATCTCTGAGAGATGCATGATAGATGGATCATGGACACACGATACACTCTTTAGTGGTTGTGGATGGACATGGATAAACTCAAGCGGAGAAACTCATCTGATGGGAGCAAAAAACCAACATCGGCGAATTTCATCACTTCACTCGGAATTAGAGGCTCTAACTTGGGCAATGGAATGTTTGCTTCAGCTATCAAACTTTCAAGCCTTTGAAACTGATTGTAAGGAGCTGATCACAATGTTACAAGATCCTGACGCATGGCCGAATTTCTCAACGGAGCTAAAGGATCTAGTGAATCTAAGAGAGAGTTTTTCTTCTTTTTCTATTTCGTTTGTGCCCCGAGAGAAAAATGTTTTGTCTGATCATTAAGTTAAGTTAGCCATATGTTCCCATAGGGAGATGTATTACATTGGTTGTTCTATTCCGGTCTGATTTACCAGACCACCTCAAGTTTGAGTAATAGAATAGCTGTTTTGAGGGAAAAAAAAACAAACTTCCTAAAAATCTTTCAAAAGATCAAGTTAGTTACTATTTTGAAAAAATCTGTAAGATTTTAATTATTTAAGTTATTATTAACTAACTAATCCAATAAGTTCTATAAAAAAAAATTCTTTCTTTCTCTGTAACCACTTCGTTTTTACTAGTAAAATGGTGGTTTTTATTTTTTTCTTTGACTTTGATATGTCTACATAGTATACTATAAAGATTGATGTTCTAGGTTATTAGCCGATTCGAATCTATCATGAAATCAAAGAGTCTTTATAATGTTTGGTGAATCAATAAATCAATCATTGACTACAACATTTATAGTGTTCTGGACTCTTATTTAACACTTTTTTTTAACATTGTGCAGGAAAAGTTTATTGTGCAATCTTGACTAAAACATTCATTTCTCTAATACTATCAAGATCATTATATGAAGTAAAAACATAAGGTAATAATATTTGAAAATTTATTTTTATATCATATACGATTTTGATTAATATATATTGTTATTATAGGTGAAACTATTTATTGTAGTTGTTAAAGGAAAAAGTTTACAAACAACCTAGAACGAAGAACATATTGTTACATCAATTTATTAAATCAATGCAAAATATAACGTCACTCTATATAACTAACACATATTGACATCAATTTTCAAATCGATGTAATATTTACATCAATTGTTTTTAATGATGTAAAATATTTGCATCATCGATTATTAAGTCACTTATTTAAATGATACAAAATAATTTGTATCAGTTAAAACTAATGCAAATATTAGAAATAAATGACACAAACAGCTCTTTTTGTTGTAGTGTCATCTTCTTCTGATTTTGCATCTCATATGCTGTGTGAGTAATGACCTAGGTTCCTTGAGGATGGGATAGGGTAGTGTTGTTTCCTTGTTCCTCCTAGGTGTCTAAGCTTTGATTTTTAATAGATCCCTTCTATTTCATTCGTCTTAATGCTGACATTTCAACCTGAACCGGTGAGATCCGATCTTAGGCACTTCAACACCCGAAAAGTGATTCAATTGGAGTGACCTTATCTAGTTGATTTCGGAGATTTGCATCCCCTTCTAAGGAATTAGATGCTTAGGACATGCATCTCAGGCCAAGGAATTAGTTGTTTCAATACAAGAAATATGACTATCGATAGCGTCCCAGGATAGCGTTTTTTGTGTCCCTGCTATTGTACATGGACACGGGTTTTATCCATAGCATTTCAATTTTTTAGGACGCTATTTTTTCATACCGGTAAAATAAAAATACTTAGGAACGTAAATTTTCTTAGCTTCGGCACTTACTATTGCAGATAATACAAAAAACGCTATGGTACTTACGAAACCACTTAACTTTTCTCAACATAATCAATCCGACTTAGTTATTTCTATCTTTCTTCATTATTTTCAGAAGATCTTCAGTGTATGCGTTACTTCGGGACGTTGTTGATCTTGCCGATTCAAAGCTCTATTGCTAAATCGAGAAGGTATCTTCCTCATATACTTCAGCTTTTTGTTAATTTTAGGTCTATGTACATCGATTATGCGGTTTAGTTGATTTTGAGGTATCATATACATACAGATTTTTTGAATTCGTTAGATGTGGAATTTAGCTGAAAATGTTATTTTTATTCTTAGTACTAAAATGATAGTAAGAATGAGAGGAGGTTACACGTCGACATCCGGCTCTACTGGGGTAAAAATGCGAAAAGAGGAACTAAGAACGTGTTCAGGTCCTTATCTTTGACCCAACTCATGCCGGGTTTAATACCCGGAATCCAGTAGAATCACTTTAATTTTATAGAACATACAACAAGCTTTTAAAAACAACTTTAAGCATTTGCAAAGGCCTAGAAGCCAACTTGGTAGAGTGGTCCAAACATGGTCGAAGAGTTGTTTCCTCTTCTGTCAAAACAAGCTTAATACTTAGGCAAAATCAGGTTCTTCTGTT
>OVBE01005972.1:0-20689 GCA_900406425.1 Iberis pinnata
AATGCTAATCATTGTCTTGGATCTTAGGCCTTGCTTCAGGTGGTATCCGGATTCGAGGTTGTCAGGTCGGAGCGTGTTTGCCTTCGGGTGGTTGAGTGCATGATCGATCTGGACTAAGGGGTGNGGGTGGTTGAGTGCATGATCGATCTGGACTAAGGGGTGTTTGCTTGGGATCGATCCAGCTTTGTTGCGTCGAAACTTCTGCTAAGGTTGGGATCGATCCCAGCGTTGCATACCTGAGATCGATCCCGACACAAGTGAGATCGATCTCGTGAGCCGTCTTCTTAGTCTTGCTTTTTTCTTTGTGCACTTCTTTGGCTTTGTTTGAGATTTCACCAGAAACGTTAGAACTAAGACTGCGGAATAGAATTTTTTCGTTGCAGAAGTGCCTGGGATCGATCCAGGTTCGTTGCAGAACTGCCTGGGATCGATCCAGGTTCGTTGCAGGATCGATCTTGGGTGAGCTGAGATCGATCTGCGTTAAGTTGAGATCAATCCCGAGACTGTTGAGTGGGATAGATCTCGTTTCGCTGCAGAGCTGCCTGGGATCGATCCTGCATTGAGTTGGGATCGATCATGCAGCTGCTAGGAGGTAAGTTCAGTCCATTCCCCAGTTGAGTGCTCAGTGCCAAGTCCATTCCAACGTCAAGTGCTGTTTTTCCGAAGTTTCTTAAATCCTTCCCAAAAATACCTGAAAGTCGTGAAAAACCTCCAAAATGCGTGCATATGCAAATTTAAATGCAAAAATCCTAAAAACACTAAAGTTAGTGAAATCGATCATAAATGTGATGTATGCACGCTCTCAGACCTCAGAATCGATGCTAATTGATAAGTAAAAACCATGAAAATTCAGAGTCATCACATACTTATTTCGAATTCTTGTTTCATACACAGAAAAAATTAAGCACAAGTGATGAGTTAGTAGATCCAAAAACTATGTCATCCACATAGATTTGAACTACCAAGATATCACCATCATTTGAATAATGAAACAAGGTTTTAACCACACTTCCTCTGATATATCCTTGTTCTAGCAAGAGGTTGTCAGCCTCTCATACCAGGCCTTAGGAGCCTGTTTGAGTCCATATAGAGCTTTCTTCAGTTTGTACACATAATATGGGTTTTTATCATCTTCAAAACCCTTTGGTTATTCCACAAACACCTCTTTCTGTAAGATCCCGTTTAAGAAAGCACTTTTAACGTCCATCTGGTGCAATTTTAACCCCATCAGACATGCTATGCCAATTAAAAATTGAATGGATTCAAGACGTGCTACTGGTGCGAAGGTTTCATCAAAGTCGATCCCTTCAATCTGCGAATACCTTTGAGCTACCAGTCTTGCTTTGTTGCGTACTACATGTCCAGTTTCATCAATCTTGTTCCTAAAAAATTCATTTGGTACATACCACATTCACATTCTCAGGTCTTGGAACCAAGGTTCATACATCACTTCTTGTAAATTTCTCCAACTCTTCTTACATTGACACTATCCAGTATTCATCTTGCAAAGCTTCCACATGTGTCTTTGGTTCTATTGATGACACGAAACAAGAGTATCCCACCATTTCTCGAAAGTTATTCTGGTTCTTTCTGGTTACTCTCCCATCAGTCACATTTCCAATTACATCCTTTTCAGAGTGATTACGATGTACACTAGGATTAATCATTTCCTGTGGTTGCTCAGATTCTACTCTGTTTCCATCATCTTCAATACCATCTGACGAATGTGTTTGTTTTTCTACTGATAGGTCCAATCTTGTGATCCCCTCAGAGATGTGTTGCAGATCATCAAACACAACATTCACAGTTTCCATCATAGTTCTGGTTCTTTTGTTAAATACCCTGTAGGTTGTGCTAACAACAAAGTACCCCAAAAAGATTCCTTCATCACTTTTGGCATCAAATTTTCCCAATTGATATTTTTCATTGAGAGTATGTAGCACATACACCCAAAGACATAAAAGTAATTCACACTAGGTGGTTTTCCTTTCCACAACTCATACGGTGTGGTGGATGTACCTTTCCTAACATACACTCTTTCAATAATGTAGCATGATGTGCTCACAGTTTCAGCCCAGAAATATTTTGCTACTTGATTTGTATGCAGCATGGCACGTGCCATTTCTTGTAAAGTCCTATTCTTTCTCTCTACTACCCCATTCTGCTGAGGTGTTCTAGGCGCAGACATCCGATGCATTATTCCTTGATCAGCACAAAACTTCTCGAATGTCTCATTTAGAAATTCTCCTTGTCTATCACTCTTGATGCTTTTGATAGCACATTTTTCATTCTTAAGCTGAAGTGCTAAGATCCGAAAACTCTCAATTGTTTTGAATTTTTCTCTTAGGAATATCACCCTTGTGTATCTGGTGTAATCATCTACCAACACAAAGATATACCGTTTTCCAGCTATACTTTCAACCTGAATGGGTCCTATTAGATCCATATGGACTAAATCAAGCGGACCTTTGGTAGTTATCTCGGCAACCTTGGGATGATGAACCTTGATCTGTTTTCTTTTTGAGCATGGTCCGCACACAAAGTTATCATCATTCTTTAACTTTGGTAGTCCTCTAACAAGTTCATGATTCGCCAGTTTGAGTAACGTCTTGACATTCACATGACCTAACTTTCGGTGCCACATATTAAGTTAACTAGGAGCTTCTACAATCAGACATTGTTCATTTGGTTTCCACATGTAACAGTTACTTCCAATTATGATTCATTGAAGTTTCACATCTCCTGTGTTGTCCACAACATGACATTGTTTCTTTGTGAATGTCACAGCCAGACCTTCATCACACAGCTGGCTGATACTAATAAGATTTGCAGTCAACCCTTCAACTAGGAATACATCTTGCAATTTTGGGGTTGCTTTCACCTGTAGTGTCACCTTTTCCACGAATTTTTCCTTTAGCTCCCCCACCAAATGTGACCTTCCCAACATTTTCAGATTCCACATCTTTTAAAGATTATGTTCGTCCTGTCATTTGTCTTAAACAGCAACTGTCAAAATACCAGGCACTATCTTGTGACCCAGTAACACTTACTTCAGAAGTTAGTGCTGAGTAGAAATATAAGAAGTCTTTTCTTACCCAAACATGGTTCCTATAACTCTTATCAACATGATAAGCTCTTTCATGTAATACTTGAAAAATCCTCTCATGCCACCACTCACATTCAAGTTTACGGTGTCGCCATTCCTTGCAGTAGCTACATTGAAACCAACCACGATTGTATATTCTCTTTGCACCTCTGGCATTAGATGTTCCTTTCTTGTGTTGTGATACAACTGGTGCTTTGCTTCGATTTTCTGAGACATTACCACTGGCTTTCACAAATTTGGTAGTCTTACTTGTGCTCCCTTGATACCCTAGACCATGATTACCATGTCTTCCCATCATAAGCAGTTGATTAAGATCTTGAGTTCCTTTTGAGAGCATCTTGATCTGCTTTATCTGATCACTTAGTTGGTTTTGTAACAGCCTGTTTTGTTCCTTTTCATCAAGCAACTCTATCCTCAGAATGTCCACAACTTCCGTAAGAGTCTGACTTTCAACTCTCAATTCTTTATTCTGCATCTGGCATGCTGCCAATGCAACGCACAGTTCACCTTCTTCAGTGGGTATCTCTTCACATTTGGACTTAGTGTCTGAGTCTTCTTCAATGATTCCTACATAGGCCACAAGGTTCAGCATCTCATCTTCACTGCTCTCTTCCGAGTCCGTGTTATCACTACCATCATCTTGACTGACAAACGACTTCTCCTTATGCTTATGTGTGTTGATACATTCAGATTTTACGTGTCCAAACCCCTTGCACTCTTGACACTTGATGGTTTCCTTCTTTTTAAGATTCGGACAATCTGCTTTATAGTGACCAAAACCCTTGCACTCATGACATTTTATATCACTTCTTCGATAATTCCTATCCATGTCTGTGCTCATCTCAGGTTTAGCTTATGAGAGGGATCACGGTGTTGTCCTCAATCAAACTTCTTGAAGTACTTTTTGACAATGAGTCCCACCATATCCTCGAGAGTGTTTGAAGTCTGTGGTTCTCTTACTGTGAATGCCACGCCACCTTTCTTTTTAGGTTCTTCCTGTTTGATTTCAAGTTCTCGAGCTTGCATCATCCTCACAACATGCTCAAATGCCAGTTCATCCGAGTTTTTGGCAATCTGAAGCGCCGATTTGTGAGACTAATACTGACTTGGGAGACACCTCAAAAACTTCTTCACTAGTTTTTTATCCTTGTAGGTTTTGCCTAAAGCATCAGATGCATTGGCAATAGATGACAATTTCCCACTGAACTCTTCGATGCTTTCATCCTTTCCCATCTTTATTCTTTCAAATTCTGAGGCCAATAAGTCAATTCTTGTTCTTCTAACATCATCAGTTCCTTCATATGTAGCATGAAGAATGTCCCATGCTGATTTTGCAGTCTTGCAACCTTGCACACGTTTGAACTGATCTTTTGTTAGTGAACACCAGATGGTTGAGAGAGCTTTTGAGTTATATTTGGATCTGAGTCTCTCAGCCTCTGTCCACTCAATTGATTCTCTTTCAATCCATTCTCCTTTTTCGTACTTTTTAACTGGTACCGTCCATCCTGAGGTAACAACATTCCAAGCTTCCTCATCTATCCCTTTGAGTAGCTCACGGGTCTGGAGTTTCCACCATCCAAAATTATCGGGATCCAGCAGTACCAAACAGGTCATAGGTAGTTTCGTGTTCTCCATTCTTTGTCACAGGATCTTCACATGCTTGTGAAAGATTTCGTGTCTTTCGTCAAGTGCCCGCTCTGATACCAATTGAAAGATTGGTAGAACAAACAAGTATAACTAGCTTAAGATTGAACGATTATTAAGCACACAAGTCTTTATTTATTTAACTTGTTTAATAAGTTATTACAACACAATAACCTTATTAGCTTAAAACTAACCCCAACCCAAACTGTTCTTTCTCACAAGATCTAAAATCTCTCAAATAAACTCACAACTCTCACCAATTGCCCTAAAATATTGCGGCTCAAAAGTGTTAATGTTTCTCTACACTTTTGAGCCCTTAAATAACATTCTAACCCTAACAGTACTTTCCAAAATCTTCATAAGTTCCTTTTTTCTTCATGTTCGTAAACTTTCTATTTCTTGTATGCACCTCAGCTTTCCTTTTCTTGTTAGCCCACTTTAATCTAACCGCATCTCCTTAAACCGACCTCGTCTTATCCTCGACTGGTTCATATCTTCATGTCCCTTTCAAACTCTTACTAACAGTTTCATGCTTTTTTTTCTGTTGGGTTTTCCTTCATTAGCCCAATATTAATCTCTAAATAAGTTATAACACCAAAGCTAAGAAGAAGAAACATCTAGAGAAGAGAGGAGAAAGATGAAGAAGTGTAGAAAAAAAGTGTGCGGAAAAGGAAGTGTGTAGAAAAAGAAGAGTGTAGAAGTTCTAGTAGCTATCTTCCCACTAGTATAAATAGGTTTGTTTAGTTCATTTGTAATCAATCATCAAAAAACAAAAAAAAAAACAAGAGAGAAAACACTTGTAAGAGAGTTTCCTAAAATAAAATTTTTGTAGTAAATCCCTTTCCAAAATATTAAGAGTCTTCTTCTTAAATCTCTTAGGTGTTTAAATTCCATCTTAATTTCACGAAGAATATTGGGTGAATTTTCCCAACAAAGTGGTAGCAGAGACAGGTTACCGTTATCTTTGAAGAAGTGAAGATGGAGGCTACTGTTACCGTTGAAGGTGACATGTTCAAATTCACGACGGACACCTACTCTTATTGGAAACCGATGATGGAAGATCACATTTACTGGAAGGATTTGGATGAACCCATCATCATGAAGGAGAAGTCAGAAGGAAAGGATGACAAAACATGAGAAATTCTAAACCTAAAGGCGGTTGCAGTAATCCGTAAGTACATTGACCGATCTCTCTTTGAACATGTCTCTACCTACACAAGTGCTTTTGAATTATGGACAAAACTTGAATCCATGATTCAAAAGTAAATGCCACGAAACAAAGCTCTTCTTGTTAGCCGGCTGGTTAAGTTGGAGTATATGGATGGCCAAAGCATGATGGAGCACTTGAAAAATTTCAAGGGGATCGTAAATCAGCTAAAAAAAGTTGATATGAAGGTTGAAGATGAAATGCAAGCCCTTTTACTCCTCAGTTCACTTCCGGAGAGCTGGGATATGCTAGTAATCACGCTAAGAAATTCAGCACCGGAGGGAAAGCTTACCGTTGACACCGTCAGTGATAGTCTTATAAACGAAGAAGTCCGAAGAAAGGAACGAGGCTCGAGCTCTTATTCATAAGCTAACATCATTGATAGACGAGGTAGAGAAGAGACTCATGTTCACAGCAGAAGTAGAGGACGAGACCAATCTCGAAGAAGATCCAAGTCACGTCCAAGAGTTACCTGATACTATTGTGGTAAGCCGGGCCACATGAAGTCGGGGTGTCAGTTTTTCAAGAAAGATAAACAAGCCGGTAATATCAAACCGGACCGGTTCAATCTTCCGAAGAAGAATGAAGACAAGATTACCACCATTGTTGAAGTACAGAACTAAGATTTATACCTCGTTGGAGAATGTAATCTTAGCTCTGATGATAGCTCGTGGATTGTTGATTCTGGTGCTTCTTTTAATGTCACCCATCATGGACGCTTCTTCTCAACCTACCAAAGTGGTGATTTTGGTAATGTACAAATGGGAAATCAAGGAAGAAGCAAGATCGTTGGAAAGGGGGACGTTATTCTTACAATCAAACACATGATAAGATAGTTCTCAAGAATGTGAGATATGTTCCGGACATGGGACTTAATCTCATATCAACTGGGAAACTTGATGATGACGGTTTCGACAGCCATTTTGGTGGTGGCAAATGGAAATTAACAAAAAGAAGTTTAATCATGGCTCGAGGAAGAAAAGAAGGCTCACTTTATGTAACACAAGCCAAGATTTGCAAGGAAGAAGTAAATGTCGAAACTGCTGACATGGAGATATGGCACCAAAGACTTGGGCATATGAGTGAGAAAGGTTTGAATATACTTTCTCGCAAAAAAATTCTTCCTGATATGAAAGGTACATATTTTTCACCATGTCATGATTGCTTAGCCAGTAAACAACACATAGTCGCTTTCCGAAGATCATCTTCACCTATGACAAGGATGCATATTCTTGATCTTGTGCATACTGACGTATGCTCCATGTTTGAGAAATCCATTGGAGGTGCATCATATTTCGTCACCTTTATTGATGACCATTCAAGAAAGGTATGGGTATACATTTTGAAGAAAAAAGATCAAGTTTTAGATCCTTTCAAGGAGTTTGTAGCCCAAGCAGAACAAAGTACGGGTCAAAAACTCAAGTGTGTTTGATTTGATAATGGTGAAGATTATCGAGGTCCTAATGAAGCATTTTGTAAAGCTCATGGAATCATGATGGAGAAAACACCACCAAAGACGCCACAACTGAATGAGATTGCGGAGAGAATGAATCGAACAATCGCAGAAAGAGTTTGATGTATGCTCTCTCACGCAAAGTTACCTAAGTCATTTTGGGGAGAAGCTATAAAGACTACAGTGGACATTATAAATCTTACACCATCAGTTCCTTTGGAAGAAGATGTCCCAGAGGAAATTTGGTCGGGTAAGAAGGTCTCTTACAACCATTTGAAGGTGTTCGGGTGCAGAGCATTCATTCATATTCCTAAGGATGAACGAGCCAAATTAGACTCCAAGAAAAAAGAGTGCATCTATATTGGGTCACCAAAAGATGAACTCGGCTATCGCCTTTGGGATCCGGTTACTAGAAAAGTTATTCGATGCAGAGATGTTATTTTTGAAGATCAAACAATTGAAGAAATCAACAAATCAAAGAAACTAAAGCTAAGGGTTGTGAGAAATGAAGATTCTCACAATCCCCAAGATCATGAACAAGTGAATGAAGACGATGGTGTCAACCCAGAAGCATGGGATCCTATCATGGTTCCAAACGGTGATGAAAGTGAAGAAGAAGATCAAGTACACCCAGAGGAAGAACATGAGCCAAGAAGGTCCGGAAGAGAGACAAGACCATATGTGAGATACTATCGAGATGAATATGTGAATCTTATAGATGAGGGGGAGCCACAAAGCTATGAAGAGGCCATAGGAGACACTCACAAAGAAAAATGGGTAAAAGCCATGCAAGATGAGATGCAATCCTTGCAAGATAATTACACCTACGAGTTGATGAAACGGCCAAAAGGAAAGAGAGCTTTGAAGAACAAGTGGGTGTACCAATTAAAGTATGAAGAGAAAAGTTCCAATCCAAGATACAAAGCTCGACTGGTTGTAAAAGGATTTAACCAGAAGAAAGGCATAGATTTTGAAGAAATATTCTCTCCAGTGGTGAAGATATCCTCTATCCGAGTTATTCTTGGTCTAGCAGCGGTTCTAGACTTGGAGATTGAACAACTCGATGTCAAGATAGCCTTTCTACATGGTGAACTTGAGGAGGAGATCTATATGGAACAACCCGAAGGATTCAAGGTTCCAGGAAAAGAAGACTTGGTGTGTCGATTGAAGAAAAGTCTCTACCGTCTTAAACAAGCTCCGCGATAATGGTACAAGAAGTTTGACTCCTTTTTGGTGGATCATAATTTCAAGAAAACCAAGAATGACCATTGTGTTTTCATAAAGAGGTGTGCAAGCGGCGATTTTCTCATATTATTGCTCTATGTTGACGATATGCTGATTGTGGGTCAAGATCGCAACAAGATAGCCGAACTGAAGAAAGTTTGGGAAAGTGCTTTGCGATGAAAGATCTGGGGAAAGCGAGAAAAATTTTTGGAATGAAGATCACTCGAGATAGATCTAAGAAGCTTTTATGGTTGTCCCAAGAAAGGTATGTTGAAAGGGTGTTAGAAAGATTCAACATGCACAAAGCAAAGCCAGTAAGCACTCCGCTTGCAGGACATTTCAAGTTAAATTCAAAGCGATGTCCAACAAGTGAGAAGGACAAAGAGGAAATGAAGACTACTCCATATGCATCAGCAGTAGGCAGTCTAATGTATGCTATGGTCTGCACCAGACCCGACATTGCTAATGCAGTAGGAGTTGTGACTCGTTTTCTAGCCAATCCAGGAAAGGAACATTGGAAAGCAGTTAAAAGGATCCTAAGACATCTACGAGGCACAACGAAGAAGTGTCTATGCTTTTGCAATGGAAATCTTGAGTTGAACGGTTACGCCGATGCAGATTGGGCTGGTGATAAGGATTCACGAAAATCAAATTCAGGGTTTGTGATTACCTTTGCAGGGGGAGCTGTTTCCTGGAAATCGAAGCTACAAAAGTGTGTTGCCTTATCCACCACGGAAGGAGAGTATATCACAGCAACATAAGCGTGCAAGGAGATGTTATGGATGAAAACCTTCTTGCTTGAGTTGGGAGTAAAGCAAGACAATTAAAATTTGCTATATGATAACCAAAGTGCTATTCCCCTAGAAAAGAATCCAAAATTTCATTCTCTCTCAAAGCCGATCGACATCCGACATCATCGGATTTGATAAGTTCTTGAAGAGAAGCTTCTACGTCTCAACAAGGTACATACAAACAAAAATTGGTCAGAATTATGACCAAAGTACTACCGATTAAGAAGTTTGAAGACTGTTTCAAAGGCATGAGAAAGTCTTCATGAAAAACAAGGTACACATGTAAATTTTTCTCTTCAAAGTCTTCATGAAAAAGGCATTGGTGACATTCATTTGAGTAATAGTTGTAAATAGCAGCTAAAGCCAAAATCATTTTAACATAAGTGATTTTTGCAACTAGACTAGAATCACTAAAACAGTTCATTCCTTCTTGTTGTGTATAATCCTTGGCAACTAGATGAGTCTTATATCTTTCAACTATGTATAATCTTTGGAAATTAGATGAGTTTTAAACCTTTTAATTTTCTTATATGAGTTGTATTTGATCTTGTATATCCACTTGCATCGAATTTGATGCTTACTAGTAGGCAGAGAACAAATTATCTAAGTTGATGTGGTAATTAGAGCATCAAGCTCAATGTTCTACAAGCCAAAGTTGCAACAACACTGTCTCTTCAAAAGATTTTGGTTCTTTTTCTACATGAATAGAATTATAAAACAGACGAAACTAATAAGAGTGATTCATAGGGAAAATTATCAGTCAGAGGATACGAATTACCATAAGGAGAGAATGATTTTGAAGAAGGCTCATGTGTAGAATTTGAGAAATGGTAAAACACATTCTCACATATTATAAATATGGGTATATCTATGAGTTTTAGCTCAAATATTTCTAGTTGCATTATGCCTTACACTGCTTGCACCTACTCTGAAACTTGGCAATCTAGGATAAATAACACATGCAATTGATCTTATTCGTTTGACAATCACTAACGACAATGACCAAAATCAACAACGAGTAGTGGCTCAACTGAAAAACAAACATCAACATATATCGCTTATAGCTGCCGCAACAACTGTCAAACCATATAAAACAATGTCTCTCAAGGACCATTGTAACCAAACTTTGAGAAATATATATTTTTTTGCCTCAATGGGAGAGAGTTATATAAGATAACAAAAATTGTAAAGCCATCAAAAACTGTAAAGCTCAGTACGATTCACCTCTTTCTCTTTCAAAAAGACTATAACTTATACACCATTTGTCAAGTCATCAACCATTGTTTATGGTCGTCTTTTAGTCATTTTTAGAACATGTAAAAGTTTGAAGGATAAAAAAAACATCAAAGCTTCAAGAGTGGTGTAAATAAAAACAAAAACAAAAAATGATAGCTACGATAAAGAGAAAAAGAAAACAAAAAATAGAGTCAGAAAGAATATAATATTTTCTCTCTCTTCTAACCTTGGTGATTTCTGATCTGTTCCAAGGCCCTCTTTTCCATCCCTCCGCCGTTGCCTCTCTTGGTGGCGGTCACCCTCCTCTACCAAAATGTTCAAATCTGTCAAGAAAAAACCACCCCCTGCTTCTTCTCGTTCTATTCCACCTTTCCTTCCCTCTTCTTCAGTTTCTTCTCAAACTATTGACCTAGACCTCTCAGGTTCATCGTCTAAGGACTCTGAAGCAATTTCGAACCCTGTAGATGAAGTTGCCTCCATCAAACCGACTTGGAAGGATCTTCTGGTTGGACCATCTCCTAAAATGGTTAAGAAGGGTTCCCCTTTTGTTCTTGATTCAAGAGAAATGTGTGTCAAAATCCCTAATGAAGTCATCAAGAAGAACCTGAACCGTTGGGACAACTTTATTATTGGTCAATTTCATGGGAATCTACTTTCTCGTGGTGCTCTATATGCGATTCTCAATGCCATTTGGAGCAAGCAACGCAGAGATATCACAGTCTCTAGAATGGGGCCAAAGACTGTCTTTATTCGCATACCTTCAGCTGCTACTCGTCTTAGGGTCGTATCTCAGGGTATCTGGCATATTGAGGGCCAAACTCTCTTTGTTGCTGCTTGGAAACCAGGTCTCACGCCTTCCATGCCTGAACTAAAGGAAGTCCCTATCTGGTTAGAGTTTAAAGGTGTTCTCCCTCAGTTTTTAAATCAGGAAGGTTTAGAGTATGTAGCAGGCTTATTGGGACATCCAGTCCACCTCCACCCTGCTACAGCTAAATTGACTGACATTGAAACCGCTCATGTGTTCACCATCATCAATCCCCTATCTCCTCTTCCGAAGGCGATAAATGTTTAGTTTGAATCTGGTGAGATATATCAGATTGAGGTTCATTGCCCGTGGCTCCCTCCAATATGTAGTCATTGTAATGAATTTGGTCACTCTATTAAGTATTTCCCAACTACCCCGGTAACTTGCCAGCTATGTAATTCGGGTCCTTGCTCTGGACTCTTGCCCCCAGAAGAAATCATCTTGTCGCTCATCACATGACCAGGGCCGAATCTGGGCACAACGAGTTGAAATATTCGCCTATAGCCCCATTTTTTGTGAGTTCGATCTCATATTTTATAGGCCCCAAAATTTAAAATTTTATATATATAGTGGCCCCAAAAAATATATATATGAAATATTAGCCTCAATTTTTTAAATTTTGTTTTAAGCCCCAAAATTTCAAAATCGGCCCTGCATAGGACGCAGATATGGCGCCTGCTAAGCAAAAGACCTCAAGTAAGAAAAAAAGTCAAAACAAGAGCTCATTCTAAACCTCCTGTATTTGATGCTGCTATTGATGAGCCCAAATCATCTGTTGCTAATGGACCTATCTATATCGACTTAGCTACCTCCTCCAAGCCACCTCTGGATCCTCCCAACAAGTCTAACACTAAGTCACAAGCAAAAAAATCAGTGAACCACTCACCATCCTCAAGTTCTACCGATGATTCATCTAGCTCTTCCTCTGAGGATCTCTCTGGTGAAGATGATAACCCTGAAAATCATCCTAAGTTTACGGTGGTTCTTACAAAAGAAGAAGAAGAAAATTCAGAAGGCGTCTATGAGACATGACGCCAAACATCATCCCCGAAAATGATAATGAAGGGACCTTTTGCATTTTGTTGGAACGTTAGGGGTATTAATCGTAGTATTAAGCGTAAATTACTTAGATCTCGGCTGCATTAATATCACCCTCTTTTTGTTAGTATTATAGAGAAAAGGGTTAAAAAAATTAAATCCTTTAGTCTTGCCTGATCTATGTTTCGTGGTTGGAACCTAGAAGCTAATTATGAGTATGCAGTTCATGGCCGTATTTGGATCGTCTGGCCTCCCTCTCTTAAGTTATACATTCATTCTAAATCAAGACAGATGATTACGTTTATCGTCGAACTTCCACATTCCCGTCTCTTTGTGGCTATGTCCTTTGTCTACGCCTCTAATAGCAAAGAAGAGAGGCGTATTCTATGGCAGGAGATTATTGCTTTATCTTCGGATCACTCATTGGCAGGTCTCCCTTGGGCCATTCAAGGTGATTTCAATCAATCCTTGAACCCTCCAGATCACTCGGCTGGTAGTACTCGAATTTCAGGGGGTATGTTTGAATTCCGACAATGTCTTCTCTCATCTGATATTCGGGATTTTCCCATCAAGGGCTTGTTTCACACTTGGTGTAATAACCAAGAAATAAACCCTATAACTAAGAAGCTAGACAGAGTTCTTACAAATTACATTTGTGTCTCGTCTTTCCCTTCCTCCTATGCACAATTTGGAGAACCTGGTCTTTCAGACCACTCTCCACCTCTTATATATCTTGGTCAAGCCTTGCCTACTAAGAAGCCGTTCAAGTTTAGTCACTTCCTCATCGATCATAAGCAGTTCCTCCCGACTATCATGGAAGCTTGGCAATCTTCTATGATCACCAATCTGCTCAGTATATCCTGGCTAGGAAACTAAATCTTCTTAAACCTGTTCTTAAATCTTTGAATCAGAGCCATTTCTCATATCTTGAAACTAGAGTAAAAGAATCTCATGATTATCTTCATTCCTGCCAGTTCGAGGTTTTTTATGCAGAGATCGCGTATAAAATGGCTTATTCTTTCCCAAGCTGAGGAAAAGTTTTTTATGCAGAGATCGCGTATAAAATGGATTACTTCAGGGGACTCAAACACTGCTTTTTTGCACAAGACTATGCTTGCTCATAACTCAGCAAATTGCATACCCTATCTCATCACGCCAGTTGGACTGCGTATCGAATCGGAAAGAGACTTAGCAGATCACTGCGTCGAATATTTTAAAGAAATTCATGGCTTTCCATCAATCCCTTTATCATATTTAGATTCTCTGGAAATTGACAGTTTACCTTGGTTTACCTGTGATGAAGTATTGCAGGATATGTTAAGTGTGGATGTGAGTGATGAAGAAATTGTCTCCACAATAAAATCCTTACCAACCAATCGGGCCCCGGGGCCTGATGGTTTTACTGGTGAATTCTACAAAATCACTAGGGGAATTACGGGACCGTAATTGATTCTTGTCGTAAAAGAATTTTTCTCACTGGGTAATCTTACTAATCACTAAAAAGATTGGCGCAGACAAACTTAGTGACTTTCGCCCAATCTCTTGCTGTAATGTCACGTATAAAATCATCTCAAAATTTTTATCTAAAAGGCTGGAGAAGATTTTTCCCCTTATGATTTTGACTAGTCAATCGGCTTTTGTGAAAGGGTGCCTTCTTGTTGAAAACGTTCTACTAGCAACAGAGTTGGTTCAAGGATTTAACCGTAAGTCAATATAATCAAGGGATGCTTTAAAGGTGAATTTGAAGAAAGCTTTTGACTCGGTCAGTTGGGAATTCATTATCCGGATTCTTCAAGCTGCGGCAATCCCTTCTCGTTTTGTCAATTGGATAAAACAATGTATTACAACAACGTCTTTCTCAACCACAATAAATGGAGAACTATGTGGGTTATGTAAGGGAAGTAAGGGTCTGTGTCAAGGTGACCCCCTATCTCCCTTTATTTTTGTCATTTGTTTGGAAGTCTTTGCAAAACTTCTTGAGTTGGAATTCTCCTCACATAGAATCGGTTTCCATCTGCTTTGCAAGAATCCTTCTATTACACATTTGGCATTCGCTGACGATGTTATGCTTTTCGTTGATGGTAAGGCCTCATCTTTATCAAACATCACACATTTTTTTTATCAAGATTTGAACTTCTCTCGGGGTTGTCAATGAATCATCACAAATCTGATCTCTTTGTGGTGGGTTTGAATCTGATTATCCTTACTGAAATCTCGTCTCATGGATACAATGTTGGCTCTCTCCCGATTCGGTATCTCGGTCTTCCTCTTCTGCACCGCAAGCTAAGGAAAAGTGATTATTCCCCTTTAATAGACAAGCTGTCCGCTAAGTTTAACGCTTGGTCGATTAAGATGCTTTCTTTCTCGGGAAGGCTCCAGTTACTTCGTTCGGTTATCTTTAGCCTTATAAATATCTAGTGTTCAGCCTTCTCTCTTCCTAAAGGCTGTTTAAAATAAATTGAAGGGATGTGCAATAGTTTCTTATGGCCGTGTTCCTTGGGACAAGCTAAAAAAGCCAAGATTGCTTGGGAAACAGTTTATCTTCCCAAATCAGAAGGGGGTTTGGGACTTCGCAATTTCACCACTTGGAATAAGGTTCTAAACCTTAAGCTTATTTGGTTGTTGTTTACTAAATCCAGTTCACTTTGGGTCGCTTGGTCTCAAGCTCATTTTCCTAAAGAACATGTGTTTTAGTCAGTCTTGATAACGTCTAAAACCTCATGGATATGGCACTCTCTAATCAACCTTCGGCCCTTCGCAAGAAGGTTTCTAAAAGGGTTTCTTAAGAATGGATATAACCTCTCTTATTGGTTTGATGATTGAACACCTATTGGCCCTTTTATTGATAAGGTCGGTGTTGTAGGTCCATCCCTTATGTGAATACCTTTACAAGCCAAAGTTACTGATGCCGTTAGTAACTTTGCTTGGAGAATTCTTCTCCGTCGTCCCTATTTACCCGCCTTTACTTCTCTTATTGATTGCCTTCAACAAGCCTCTGTCCCTAATATCTCTAGTGGTGCAGACTGTTACTGTTGGGACACAAATGGAAATAAAGATCTCTTCTTTTCATCGGCTAAAACATGGGAATCTATTAGGCCGAGAGGTCAACCAGTATCTTGGGCAGGAGCAAGTTGGTTTAAACATGCGGTTCCCCGCCATGCGTTTAATTTTTGGGTCATCAACTATGATCGGCTTCCGTTTAAATTGAGGTTATTTGATTGGGGAATCTCTTCATCTGCAATGTGTACCTTTTGTGATAGCTTCCGGGAAACTAAAGATCACTTATTCGTCCATTGTAGCTTCTCAATAGAAATTTGGACCAAGGTCCTTTCTAGTCTACTATTACCAGGTAATACATTTGCTTCTTGGGACTCACTAATTGCTTGGATGGCTGGTCATTCTCAAGGTACACCAACCACTTTTAAGAGATTGGTTATACAATGCACATTATATTGGATGTGGAAAGAACGATATGCAAGAGTCCACTCAGGCTCTATCTCATCTTCTTCAATCATCTTCAAACACATTGATCGTAACGTAAGGGATATCCTTCTAGCGCACCGCTACCGAAAGAAATGCAAAGGCCTACTAGCCAAATGGCTCACTACTCTCTAGTTTCTTGATTCCAACCTTTTTTATGTTAAATCGGCTTTTTCTTTTTTTAGCTGTGTAACTATTATTAGGTTTTTTTAACCCCACATTCCTTTTGGTATAAAATTAACATATTATCAAAGAAAAAAAAAGAAAACAAAAAATCCAAGTTCTTCCACCATTACCAGTGGTTTCTTTTTTCAAGAAAACAATTGAAAACAAAGTAAATAAATGAAAACTCAAATAAAGCAAGTAGTTCAAGTGATCCAAAAAGAGTTATACTATTCCATCAAAACCAAAAGTGATCTAAAGATTTACCATCGCTTAGCCTCACATGTAATGTGAAGCTTTCTTAGGCGGCCTAATCCAAAGATTTTCAACAGAATATAAATCCTCTTGATCTTGCCATTGCTTACGTGGATAATACCTTTCTTCATCATAAGAATACGACACACAACGCTTGCAACTAAACCGAAGCCTTGGGAAGTAAACACTATTCCTCATCCATGGGAGATTCACTCTTGTCTCTGATGAATAAAGACTTGCAAATATTGTCAAGCCATCAAGCGTATTACTATTGATCTCCTCCCATTTCGTTGAGTTTAGTTTATACAAAAGTGGCTTCTCACCACCACATGTTATCATCTTAAAGAAAACTCCTTTTCTCACTGCTAAGAAAATTTTCTTCTTCTTCTTCTTATCATACCTGTAAGTAAACCTACCTGATATATAAGGACATTCAGGATAAACCGCAATGTCTTTGTAGTTCCATTCTAGGGAGGATGGATCAAAGTAATATAAGGTATCATCAGAGTCAATGTAATAGAATCCTTTATTGGCATAGACAATGTTACTATGTTTGACTATATTAGTTCTGAAACGCATGTAGAAAGGTAAATCCTCAGTAATCCAAGCCGTTGCACCAATGTTGCAAGTACTCGTAATTACGCTATAATACCCATTATGCTTAAACGCTAGTAGTAGACAAGTACTTGTTGTAGGTGCACAAGAGAAAGCGATTGCATCATATGATAACTCAAGCTTTGGTATGTTTATGATCTTACGATTAAATGGATTGAAGAAGAACATTTCTTTTGATTCGGTTTTTCGCATAAGTAACCATCCGTCTCTTGAGTAGCATACTGTGGATTTAGCTAGCTCCGGTAAGTTCAATGTGTACATCTTCTGTTGTAATGGATCGTAGAGTTCGAATAAGTTTCCACGTTTAGGTAAGTACATAAGCCAAGGTGGCTTATCGACTAACCGAACATATAGACCGGCTTCACGCCATGTTTTGCAGACCGCGGATGCACGAATGTTGTCTTTTAAGACAAGTTGAGATATTATTACTTCCAAGAGACATAAAGGAAGATCAGCAAAACTTGGTTTGATCTCTTTTTCTTTGCTCTGGAGGAAACCATTTCTTTTGACATCTAAGTTTGACCTGTGAAGAGTTTTAACAAAAGGTTTACAACAATGTAACCCCAAAATTAGACTGAGATCAGAGATTAGACAATATTTTCATAAACCTCGGTAAAATTTTAGTCATTTTCAGTTAAAATTCGGTTTCATGGAAGAGTATAATCTTTGAAACATATATAACTTAAGCATCATAGAGAATTCCCAATCATATAAATTGTGATAATTTACACCAGAATTGATTCATATATCCAAATAAATTTCACATAACGTCGAGTCATATTCAAGAAATATCACAAAGCTTCCTAATTCCTCAAATAGACCAAATATTCAACTGTACGGAAAATTATAATGTACAAAAACCGCTTCAAAGGAACAAAACTTTTGTTGATTAGACAATATAAAAGACGAAACTCACGAGCTAAGCGTCCCTTTCCGGCTAGCCATTGTGATAAACGACGATGAAGAGAGAGATGAAGATTTCTAGCACGAGCCATAAGCTCAAAAAAAGGTTAGACTCAAGAAAAAGTGGCCAACTCCCACTCGTAGCCTTTATATAATTTCAAAAACCCTAAAAAGTCCGAGTCATGCGACTAAACAAAAGGAATCGTCAGGCAAGATTACGTACGTTACAGCTGACGTGGCGGCTTTAAATGTGTAAATATTGACGAACAAAAAAATTGTACAACCTGAATATATATTTTAATTACGTACGTTACAGCTGACGTGGCAGCACAACTACGTCTTGGCAGCACAACTACGTCTTATCGAACATATCTCTAGGGATTTTTGTTTGACCTGCCAGGGAGACAATTTTTAGTGTATACCATAATGGGCTGGGATTCGATTTCATACCGTATCGTACATCCTTTTTGGCACATACGGAAAGACGAAATTACCCTTGCACAGAAAGCGAAAACTTGGCGGGAATTTTTGGAGAGGAGAGAGAAGGTTAAAAAGTTTCTGATATAGCATTAAATAGATATTAATTATGATAAGATGTTTTAGGGGGAAACAATTAAAAGAAATTAAGCATTTTAATTGGTTTTTGTAATTAATAGGAGATATTTGTTGCCAAAAATTAGATGCTCGACACCATTAAAGAAGAGATGGAGAGCTGATGAAGGTGTGTGATTTGAGGTTAGTTATAAATGTTAAAATTTTGGGTTATACATGGAAATACATGTATGTTATGAGTTTGTATGGCATTAATTGTACCATTTGTATAAAAATCGTCCAACTTTAAAAATAGTTTGTGTTTTCTAGCATAATTGTTTTTCCTTTGTTTTTATGCTGCTATGAAAATTGATGTTTTGTATGGCTGATCCACTGGAATGTGCAAGTATAACATTGTTCGACCTGCAAAAAAAAAGTTTTTAGTGTGGTTTTGTTTTGTGGTTGTATTTGTGTGGGTTAATAAATTAAAGTCATTAATGACGATGGACATGGACTAATGTGACATTACGAATGGTATGAGTTGACGATGGACATGGTCTAACTAAGTGAGTGTGTTGGAAATGTGTGAACTAATCAGTGTAGGTTGTTTTTTGTATCACGTAGGTTAACCTTGTCGTACCAATGATGGACACTAATGTGTTAGTCATTGTTGGGAAGTGGGAGTGCTTTGATAACGGGGCATGGCTATTCCGAGTCGAGAAAAACATGTTTGGGAAATGTCTCCAAATAAAAGAAGACGATGATTACACGAGTTTGAAAAGATAAGAGAAGTGTTTGGTAACAAACTGCATGGAGGGGGGGGGGTTAGTTTGAGGTACTGGAAACAGACCGAGGAAGTGGTTTTCAACAAATCAAGGATGCCGCCAGTTGCTGTCGACAACAATAGTAGTTTGGAAAGTTTCAGGCAAACACATTCGGATAAAGATGGACTAAATTTATATATGTCCATTAGGAAACAAGACATGCTACAACCGGCCCCCATTTTAAGTCCATCGGTTGCATTGGGCAATGTTGATTGCTTGTTATCCGTTGTGTGTCCACCGAAATCGGGTGAACCTTCAAACCAAGCAGAGAGGGATGGACCAGGCCCTGAGAAGTCCATACTAAACATATAAAAATGCGATACCATTGGGGAAGAATTGGCCATTTTATGTCCACCGAATGCAGATACAATGCAAAGCGTGGATTTATCCATTGTGCGTGGTATGTTCATGCAAGGGAAATGCTTTTATGTGGGCGAGGTTGATACAGAGTTATCCGTTGTTTGTCCACCAAAAGTGGGTGAACCTTCAAGCCAAGTAGAAAGGGATGGACCAGGTCCTGATAAGTCCATACTAAACATAGACAAATCCGGCAGCACTGGGAAAGAGTTGGCCATTTTCTGTCCACCTGATGTACATGGAAATACCAATGTTATTGAAGATGTCAATGTTTATTTAGGAAGAACTTACGAAGATGAAAGCTTCCTAGAAAGAGTGGAAGAGCTAGAAATTAGACACCGAGATTGTGTCAGTGTAAAACGTACACATAGTTCAAGGTTGGGAATTAGAGTATCGGATATTGGGGGCATGGGCGGATCCAGTGGACATACTGCGCATATGGATATGTTGAAAAAGGGGCCTACTTTTAATCTGTTGGAGGTTGAAACTTGTAAGAAGAGAAGGCGACCTGGAAAGGAACATGTATCAAGTAGCCAGAGCATAGATGTTGGGCGGGACGATTTGAGTGAGACTGAAAGTGGCAGTTGGTATGACAGCATGGACGAACCGTCTGATTATGATTTCGAGTACATGCGAGAATACATAGATAAAGAGTATCCACCAGACTGGGATCCATATGCTGTTGTGTACGGAAATATGAATGAGGATGGACGGGGCTCACCCATTGAGAGTGGATAACCAAGTACTGGTTAGTGTAATGACCATTAAAAGTTAGTGGAAACTTGAGTATACACTAATATTGACTTCGTCCTTGTAGGTGGTCTACTTGGGAGTGGACGTGTAGATAATGGACATGAGCAGGAAAGTATATGTCGGGGTCGAGATGAAACAAACATGGCAGACAATAACATAATGGATAGACGTAGACACCGAACTACTGAAAGTGGGCAGGCGAATGGTGAAGCTGGTGGACCAATAAATTATTCGTCTACGTCACTGCAGTTGTAACACCCCGTTTCCGGTCAACCCCTTTGACCAAAAACGAGGTTATTACGCCT
>OVBE01005973.1:0-20685 GCA_900406425.1 Iberis pinnata
GTTAAGGTTTAAGTTGTTAGTGGGTGCCAACTTGAAGGTTTAAAAAGTGTTTTTCCCATTTTTTTTTTGTATGGCCAATAATCCATTGGATAATAAGAGTAAACACATTCTTATATTTTCAATAAAAAAAAATTATTGCGAATGGTACTATTCATGAGTCAGAAAAAGTAACAAAAACCAATTCAAATACAACTCATAAGAGCACATGTTAGTTAGCTTATATGGACCCATCTACACTACCAAACATACAAAATTTTTCTATATAAACCTCATTTTTAACATCTCAACACAACCACACAGTGAACATAATCCTCTCAAAAGGACATTATTGTGTTTCACAAAACCCACACAAATATATATAAAACATGAATTGCTTTAGATTGATATCTCTTTCACTTTCTCTACTTCTTGTAGGATTGGTTAGACCAATCCAAGCTCAATTGCAACTTAACTTCTATGCCAATACTTGTCCTAAAGCTGAAAAGATCATTCAAGATTATGTTTCAAACCATGTTTCTAATGCTCCTTCTCTTGCAGCTGCTCTCATAAGAATGCATTTCCACGATTGTTTTGTTCGCGTAAAACTATTTCTTGTTCTCATATATTATACTCAGGACCGGTTCTGAGGCCAAGTAAAGCAAGCACGAGCTTGCAGTCCATTTTATATTTTTAAAATTCTATTTTAAGAACCGACCCATGTTTTTTTCATTTTTATATTGCGGAATTTAAAATCTCAGGACCGGCTCTGTTTATACTATGAATTATTCTTGATTACTGACTGATATGTTACATGTATACATGTCTAGGGTTGCGATGGATCGGTTCTTATAAATTCGACATCGGGAAATGCAGAGAAAGACTCAACTCCTAACTTAACAGTTAGAGGATTTGGCTTTATAGAAGCAATCAAAACTGTTCTTGAAGCTCAATGTCCTGGAATTGTCTCTTGTGCTGATATTATTGCTCTAGCTTCTCGAGACGCTGTCGTTTTTACTGTAAACATATTATTCACATATATAAAAACATTATTGTATATTACAAATTTTAGTTTTTTTTCTCATTATGAATTTGATTTATTTTTTTTTTTTTTTTTTTGGGGGGGACCAAATTGGAATGTACCAACAGGAAGAAGAGATGGGAGGATATCAAATGCATCAGAGGCATTAGCTAACATTCCTCCTCCAACTAGTAACTTTACTAATCTTCAAACACTTTTTGCAAATCAAGGACTTGATCTTAAGGATCTTGTTTTACTCTCTGGTAAGAAAACAAATATTTTATTATATGTCAAATAATATTTATTTATGCATTAAGATGTTTTTGAATGCATACTGTTTTTTGACCATCTTTTTATCAGTGAAATTGGTCGAATTTTTCGACTAATTTTCAATAAATATTTTATAAAATTAAAATTATTAAAACAATCATAAAGTTCCAACTATTTGATTTAATCAAATTTTTTATTATTTTTTATTATTCAAAAATGATTCGAAAATTTAAAACTTAGTCTAAAATTATTCAGAAACTAATTGGAAACAATTAACCTTTTATTTTATTTTAAAATAGTATAAAATTAGTATGAAAAATAATAGAAATTTTCACATGTGATTAGAAAATAGTCGCAAATTAGTCAGAAAATAAAATCTTGCCATTATATTTATAATAATTTGTGTAATACTTATAAGTCAAATATATATATATATATATATATATATATATATATTGAAACGTCTTAACCTATGGTATCAGCAGTGTCGGTTTAGTGGAATAGACACTAGGAGCGATCGCTCCAGGTCCTTGTCCTGACTGATAATTTTAGTGTCCAATTTTTTTATTTCTTTTCTTAAATAGTAATTTAAAAGAAAAAGATAAGATTAATTATTTGTATTTAATTTAATTTATAAAATAATACATTTAAAATCTAATACATTAAAATTTGATGAATTTATTTTTTGGTTTCTTAAATAAAAAAACAAATTAAATTTAAGGGGCTTAATTTTATTTTTTTCCCTCGGCGTCCCTAATATTTTTAAACCGACATCGGGTAAAAGATTTAAAATAAATGTCTTATTGGTAATATCAGGAGCTCACACAATTGGTGTATCTCACTGCTCATCTTTCACAAACCGTCTCTACAATTTCACTGGTCGTGGAGATCAAGATCCAGCTTTAGACAATCAATATGCAACAAATCTAAAGACAAGAAAATGTCCTAGCCTCAATGATAATCAAACCATAGTAGAAATGGATCCAGGAAGTCGTAAAACATTTGATCTTAGTTATTACAATCTTGTTCTTAAACGTAGAGGTTTATTTCAATCAGATTCTGCTCTTACTACTAATCCTACAACACTCTCAAATATAAACAAGATTTTGAAAGGTTCAGTTGAAGATTTTTTCACTGAGTTTGCTAAGTCTATGGAGAAAATGGGTAGGATTAATGTAAAGACTGGTTCATCAGGAGTGATTAGAAAGATATGTTCTGTTGCAAATAGTTAAAGAGAGGTGTGAAAAAATGAAAAGATGTGAGAGTTTGAGGGATCTTTGTGAAATTAATAAAGGATTATGATTGTTATGTGATGGTTTGGGATTTGTGTTTGTTGATTTGATTCATTAGAGAAATAAAAATATCAGCTTTTTTCTTTTCCTTTTTTCATTGGAAATATTTATATAACGAGTAATCAAAGTAAGCAAATTACAAACTAAACCCGAATGGATTACGGGAAATTATGCTCGAATGGATTACAAGAAACTATAACGAGTAACTAAAGTAACCAAATTACAAACTAAATCCGAATGGATTACGGGAGATTATGCTCGAATGGATTACAGAAAACTATAACGAGTAATAAAGTAACCAAATTACAAACTAAGCCCTAATGGATTACGGGAAATTATGCTCAAATGGATTACAGAAAACTATTTAGAGTAATAAAGTAACCAAATTACAAACTAAGCCCGAATGGATTACGGGAAATTATGCTCGAATGGATTACAGAAAACTATGCCAGATTCCAAAATGGATTACGAAAAACCAAGTCGGCAGGTACACATATCTTCGGAAACAAAAACAAAGAAATATAAGGAAAAGATCAAAGAACACCTTCACTAAAATATTTAGAACGTCAATTTCAACATCATACCAACTTAACGAGAGAACCTCCAAGAACAACAGATAAAAACCGAGCAAACAAAACTGGGCAAAAAAACGTGAACGAATGACAATGATGGTATGGTGTTAATAATGAATATATATGAATATATCAAAGGGTTAACAAAAAATAAATTTATCAGAGGTTTAAATGGGGATTGAACTTAGCTATTGTTGATTCCACATCCATCTACTAAAAATTTAACCACTAGATTATAAGTAGAATATAATCAAAAAGAATTAAAAAATAGAGGAATGGATATTTTTTTTATATAGTATGGAAAAAGATGAATTTTTGTTCACATGTTTCAACCTAAATGATAAAAAAAATAGAAGAATGTTATATCCCTCTTTTTTATGTTCCATTTAGATGGTACAATTTTTAAAAAAAATGATTAATTTTACCATTTTTGGTTCCTTTACAATTGGACCCCATATATGGTTTGTCTTGTACGTATCATGACATTTTAGTTGGTTTGAGTACATAACCTTTTTGTCAACAGAATTATTCAAACGAGAAGATCCTATAATGTTTTTAAAAAATAATTGTTTGAAATATTTATGGCGGTTCTTTGCTTTATATTATATTAAGAGACCCTTATATTAATTCCGTTTATATTTGATTTTTATATTATAAAATGTTTAAAGAAACGTATACAAACAAAAAAGAAAGAGTAGCGACTATAAGAGATATTGAGTTTGTATCTTTCCTTTGTATTATACCAAAAATGTTTAAAGATTGTAACGGCCGGTGAAAATAACAAAAGTTTCTCTCTAAATTCTAACTCTCGAGATTCTCTTCCGAGAAATCTAGAGTTGGCGAATAGTTTCAGAGAGCTCTTGCGCCGCCAAACCTCGCCGTCTTGCACTGCGATCCTAGATTCGTCGGATCCCTAGGTCTGTCGGTTAGCTTAGCGCCAGCGGATTCGTCCACACTCTTATCCATTTTCACCGGCGGCGACAAGAGAACAAGAAACAGAAGTATGGAGTAGCAGAATCCGGCCGAATTTGTTCCTTCGAACACCGGAAACCTAACTCTACTTTCTGGAGCGGTTGCAACGTAGAAGACCAGATCTTTCTCTAGTATTTTTTGTTATTGTCGGTGAGAAACAGTGGCGTCCATGTGTCACTATCTCTTCAGTGTCTCTGTCGGACCACCGGAGCAGGTGCTCCGGTGGTGTCCACAATAAACTGGCGGCGACGATGGTAGATAGGTTCTTTTTTTTCAGTCAAGAGAATTAGGATTTTTAGAACGGGTCCAGACCTGTTAGGAAATTTTAAAAGTCCAATCCGATTTTGGGTTTAGGAGTTGATGTTATTTTTTTTAGGCTTGGGCTTAATTGCTGTAATGTGGACTACATCTAAAGCTATTATAAGCAATTTAATAGAAATTAAAAAAAAAAATAATAACAAAACTTTTTAACTATAAAATCTCAAAAATCGATGCCAATAAACCGTTTAATAATATTTTAGTATACAAAATAACTAAAATCTAACTTGTTTGTTGAATTTGCATGGAAATATATAAAAAAGTGTATAATACATTAGTTACAATGCAACTAAGGATGTATATAGATGAACTCATCCTCTTTACACTCTCGAATTCCAATTTCAATGATGTTTTCACCGTTTGAAGAAGTTGGTAAAATATCACAACATTGTCTTCTAGGAGCCTTCAACTATATAATATACATACAAAATCCAAGAAATTAGTATAGTTAATATCAAGATCGATTTTTTGGACATTATGATAAAACAACATATTTGGTTCTGAGTCCAAACAGAGTAATCACGAACTTATCGTCTTTTCTTATTTTAAAACTTTTGTTAAAACTAAGAATAACCCATTTTAAATGAAAGTAATTTGTATGAGTTATCATTCTAAACAACATAAAAGTTATAAAGAATCTTGTCCCGAAATGAAAAAAAAAAATTATTGCTACAGAATCGGTTCTGAGTACCCGTAGAGTAAGCACGAATTTTTCGCCCTTTCTTATTTAAAAGTTTTAGTTAGAAAAACAACTCATTTGAAAAAAATGCAAAACCAATCTGTTTTTTTTTCGTTTTTAAGATCGACTTTGTCACATAATCAAATTTGTGTTCAAGTAGAGTAAGCACGAATTTTTCGCCATTTCTTATTTAAAAGTTTTAGTTAGAAAAACAACTCATTTGAAAAAAATGCAAAACCAATCTGTTTTTTTTTTTTCGTTTTTAGGATCAAATTTGTCACATAATCAATTTTGTGTTCAAGTAGAGTAAGCACGAATTTGTCGCTCTTTGTTATTTAAAATTTTAGTTAAAAAATACTCATTTAAAAGAAAATAATGCTAAGTCAATCTATTTTCATTTTAAATTACGAATTTTAAAATTTAATGATCGGTCTTAAAATAATGTAACTTAAAATAAACAGAAAAGGTATAGAATGTCTTACTTGTTTGATATCTAGATCAAGTCTTTTTGAAAACACTCTAATCTCATCTATTTTGCGTGGTGATGAAATGGGATCATAGGTGCAATTCTCATAAGCTTGTTTATAAACACTTTTAATGGTTCCACTATTATCACTATTCGAGACATGTTCCATGAAGAAAGTAACTGGTCTTTGGCAAGGATCAGGATGATACTCTCTTGTGTTTAATGTGTAAACATTTGATAATTCACCGGTTTGTCTCCATGGTCGAAATGTCTCTTGTGCTCTCAAAACATCTCTTAGAAACAAATGCTTACCTTCAATCTATCATTTCATAACAACATACTTTAATTTTATTTTATTTTTATACCAGATGGGCCAAGACTTTGGACTATTCTTGTTTTAATCTTTGGGTTGGTTTTGTGTCAATAAGTTTTGCTAGATCTAAATCCCAATATTAATCTTATATATTTTAATAGTAAATTGGTTTTTTTTTTAAACATATCTATTTTTATGTAATAATTTGATGAAACTACTCTAAACCGATACCAATAGATTTTAATCTAGTGGTTGAGGCACTTTAAAGAGTGTTCAAAGTTACTAGTTTGAATTACTTAGAAGGTGATTTACGCCTTAAACATGTATTATCAACGGCTGGCTTCGGGACAAAAAATTAGAACTTACAAAGTTTATAAAAAAAAGCTACTCTAAACCGATTTTTCCATTTGCAATATAGTATAATTTCTCTAAATTAATATCATGGTACACTAATATTTTTTAGTCCCGAATTAATGATTTGGCTCAATTAATCTTTCTATATATTCTCTTTGGCTCAAAGTTACTAGTTTGAATTACTTAGAAGGTGATTTACGCCTTAAACATGTATTATCAACGGCTGGCTTCGGGACAAAAACTTAGAACTTCCAAATTTTATAAAAAAACGCTACTCTAAACCGACTTTTCCATTTGCAATATAGTATAATTTGTCTAAATTAATATCATGGTACACTAATATTTTTTAGTCCCAAATTAATGATTTGGCTCAATTAATCTTTATATATATTCCCTTGGTTCCGAAATATAAACTTTCTAGAGATAAGATCTTCTCATTCTATATGCAGCTTTTATAGTTCACAACCAATTAAAAAACAGAGGCGGCTAAACTTTTACTATTTTAATCTTTGTGTTTTTGCTAAAAAAAACCTTATATTTTGAAATAGAATAAGTATAGATTAATATCTCAATGTTCGACTAGCAATACAATATACCATTTATAAGTTGTTATTTTCATAAATCAATATATTTTTTAGCCAAATTTAATATTTGATTGAATTATATTTCAAAATTAATAAAATATCATAATCTATATCCTATTAATTTATAGAATTTTTAATATATATATATATATATATATATGAATTAAACATTAAAAAAAAAAAATATTGACAAAAGGATACTAACCTGGACAGTATAGCCCCAAGAGACAGAGATGGTCCAAGAGTACCACCGGTCATAGCAAACGGAAAGTTGGAAAATACGGAGAGGATCAATCTTTACGGCCGAGAAGAGGTGGCGTACGGCGGATAAAGTGGTTGAGTTTGGAAAAATTGGGTCAATGTGAGCCATGTGGTGTAGAGATACTAATGGTCTTGTTGAATGTGATGTTAATATTCCCAATGCATTTCCTCTCACATCAAGCTACTTAAGAAAATAAATTCAATAATAATTAGTTCTTTATACAGAAATTCCATATAATAGCATCTAGAGACAAATATATCATACACTTTAATTATTTCAAAAATGCTAAAATATACTTTTTAAAAAAATACCATAAATTTTTTTTATAAAGATTTAGAATTAGAAAAGTGTTTAGGTTCACAATAGAGATGGGCGTCTGGTTTTTTCGAGTAGTTCGGATATAGGAATATAGGATTCATTTAGATATTTTTAAAGTTCAGTTCAGGTTTTAAATTTTCGGGTTCAGTTCGGATTCGGTTCTATTCCTAAATTTTTGGTTCGGTGGATAATAAATTTTGATATCCATTTGGGTAATTATTTTATTTTTTGAATATCCATTCGAGTATCTCGATCCTTATTAGTTCTTATACAGAAGTTCCATAAAATACCATCTAGAGACAAATATATCATACACTTCAATTATTTCAAAAATGCTAAAATATACTTTTTCTAAAAATATCATCAAATTTTTTAAAAAGATTTAGAATTAAAAAAGTGTTTAGGTTCATGTTAGAGATGGGCGTTCGGTTTTTTCGGGTAGTTCGGATATAGAAATTTAGGATCCATTCGGGTATTTTAAAAATTCGGTTCAGTTTTAAAATTTTCAGGTTTAGTTTGGATTCGGTTCTATTCCTAAATTTTCGTTTCGGCGGGTTCCGTTCCGGATATTAGTATAATAGATTTTGATATCCATTTGGATAATTATTTTATTTTTTTGGGTATTCATCCGGGTATCTTGGTTCTTATTTGTTATTTGATCAAATATCCTTAATAAAAATAAAAATTATTATTAATCAATATTTTGTACTATAAATATAAGTAATTATGTTATTTGCATATCTAATAAAAAATATTGTTTATTTTTCGTAAGTTCAATTAGTTCGAGTACTTTGGTTCGGTTCGGGTTTAATTCCGATTATATATTTGAATAATATATTTTGATATCCATTCGTATAATTTTATAACTCGATTCGGTTATGAACCAGATGTTTTGGTTCGAATTTGGTTCGGTTCTTTGGTTATTTTGCCGACCCCTAGTTCACAAACTAAAGTTTATATAGGGGATCCAAGTTTAGTTTTGGAAATTTAGTATATTAATTTAAAGTTTAAAAAATATTTTTAGTTTTATGGTATATTTAAACAAAAAAAATATTTTATACTTTATAATTTTATAGTAAAACTAAATAAAAATGATATTTTAAAAAGTATATCATCTTTTTGGGGGGAAGAATTTTTAAAATTAAAAAAATTGATGAAACCTGATGAAAGCCAGGCTCATGAGACAATCCAACACCAAGCTCAAGCACACAAGCATGAATCCTAGAATCTCCTCCATACAAATGTGGATATCTTTCAATACAAGAATCAAAATTCTTAGCTAAAACATTAGCTAATGAGCTACTTAAAGCAAATCCACCACCACCAAAAGCCATATCATGTCCAAACATAGAATTATGATGATAATTCTCTGAACTTGCTCCAATGTAATACCATAATTTGTGGTCATATTTGGACAATGTTCTAGCTAGATTTTCTGGGATAAATATTGTTTCATCATATCCAAATACATACCATCTTACTTCTTTTGAAGAAGTATTGAACATTTTTACGGTTTCTAAAACGCAACGTGCAATTCTAATCGCGTTTCTGTCACCGCCTTTCCAAGTATACCTATATGAATGTAATGGGACGGTACGATTAATTGTAGTGAAGGAAAGAAAATTAGTAATGCGGGACAACTGTGATTTTAATAAAATTAGCGGTGCATGATAATGTTTGAATGATGAATAAAAATTAGCATTGCGAAATAATGTTTTTGTTTCAAAATACCACATACTCTCATTTATTCCAAAAGTATCACTAATGTTTTACTTCCAAAAATATTACCACACAATAATAACTAAAAAAATTTATAAAATTCGGGTAGTTCGGTTTCAACTTCTAAAATTTTGGTTCGATTTGTATTTAGTTTTGGTTATTCGGATAATAGATTTTAATATTCGTTCAGGTAATTTTGTAACTCGGTCATGCAACTCCGAACCAAATATTTTGTTTTGGTTCGAATCAGATTTTTGGATATCGGTTATTTTATCTCTCATCGAAACTATGAATATTTTTTTCGTTTTTATATATCTCATATTTATATTTTTTCTATGTAAAAAAATTATAAGACATAATATTAATAACTTAAATTTGAATTTAATGTATTTGAATGATATCAAAAATGTACACAGAGTTTTTTACATTTAAATGTTAATCCTTAAAGTTGAAATAAATTAATTAAAGAATTCGAAATATAAATTTGATAGTTGACGTTCTTTTAAATATGTGTTGTTTATATATACAACAATTATTATTTTTTGTTGGTAGTTACAAATAATGTTATTATTAAAAAGTGAAGTGTGTTTTGTTGATGTACAACTAATAATTATGCACAAAATGCGTTTTTGATTTACTAACGTCTTTTTCATCTAGAAATCTGTGAAAACATATAATATTAATTTTTTTAAAAAAATAACGCCAACTGATTGTTTAGAAATGTGAATGACACACCATTAACGTTTTTATAGGTACCACTTTGAAATCCTTCATGGCTTAAAAAATGTAACAAAATGACAAATTCTAAGCCAAAAACCATGTTCTAAAAAAAATAAGTGAAAAGGTTTCTTAAACGTCTAAGAAATGGTCTATATAGTATAGTCGAATATAAGGATGGCCAAAATAACCGATATCCGAAAAATTGAACCGAACCAAAATATCCGGTTCTGAACTCAAACCGAATTATAAAATAACCCGAATGGATATCAGAATTTATTATCTAAATAACCGAAACCGAATCGAACTAAAATTTTAGGAACCGAACCGAACTACCCGAACTAACCGAACTTCACAAAAAATAAATAATACTTTTATTAATATATATATATAGAGTATATATATTACACAATATTAATTTTTAAAAATTTAATAAACATTTTTTGGTCAAATATCAAATCGAAACCGAGATACTTCAAATGGATACCCAAACAAAATAAAATAATTACCTAAATAGATATCAAAATCTATTATCCAAAAAATCGAAACCGAACCCGAATCTGAACCAAACCCAAACCGAACCTTAAAAATACTCGAATGGATCTTAAAGTCCTATATTCAAACTACCTGAAACTCGAAAGAAACCGAACCGAATACCCGAATACCTACCCTTAGTCGAATATGTTACTTTTCTAACTTATATTTTAGTAAAATAAAATCTTCAAAGTTATTGCATTTGCACTTAACCAAAAACAAATTGCAATAACATTTTGAAGTTTTTTATAAATGCACTCTAGTTGAATCCCTGAAAATACGGAACTACTTTTTCATCTATAAGTCAACTTTATATAATATAATTTCATATATTCTATATTAGTATAGTATATAATTCTTTAATATTTATTTTATACTTTACGTCCTTTTTTAGTTATCATCAACCTTCTTCAAAATTTCTTAACATTTAACAATCAATTCCAAGATTAATTCAGAATCTAATAGATAATGAAACTAAAATTGAATTTTTATAGTTTACCTGAACCGAGAAGTATCTTGAGAAACACAAACCGGAGGAAGAAGATTAGAATCTTTATAATTTTGTTCAAACAAAGACAATGGTTGTTCAAGAAACACACATCCTCTCATTCTCTTAACATTCCACCAAAGCTTAACATATTCTCTATGCTTAAGCCATGACTTTGTACTTGAAGCAATACCAAAGACAATATGATCAATCTTTGTTAAACTAACTTGAGATATTTGATCTTGAAAAGATGAGAAGTAAGCTTGAACTGAATCTTTATCTTGAAGCCTTGAGACCGAGATTGAGAGGAGAACCAAACAAACCAAAACAATAAGTAGTGTACAACTTAACATACGAGTCGAGCTAATCGAAGAACGTGTCTTCGATACTGTTCGAGACATATGCATTTCCTTAGCGGTCGATAAATAAGTGAATGGAGAGATTTCAAAATGTTGGCTGGTTTTTAAACTAAAATTTTGAAAATAAAAATGAACTGTAAGCTCGTGTTTGGTATGCTTGGCTTCAAGATCGGGTGGATGCAGTGGTTTTAGACGGTTGTAGCACCGACGGAAGAAGAAGAAGATTGATCATAGAGAGAGTGATGAAGATTTATAAAAATGGTATTTTAATGAAGTTTAGAAAATTTAATAAGTAAGATATGATCTAGCACGGAAGCTAAGACGGAGACAAAGAAGGGGGTTAATAAATTATTTTTCCTTAATAAAGAAAAATTAATTTGAGTGTGGAAGTCTTTTTTGGACTCTTACGTTAGTTGCTTCTCCACTTTATAATTTTTTATTTTTTTCAATTTAATGAAAGTATTATTCGAATGAGTTGATGGTAATGGTATATTTTATGCGTTATGATTATAGGGACAACGATTTATTAGTGTCCATACATGTAATTAGTTGGGTTATCCGTTCATACATATGAACCGTGCTGTTGCATTCTTTATTTTTTAAAATTTATATACCATCGCTACAAAGTCATCTTTTATAAATTCATTGACTATTACAATATTAACTATTCTGGCAACATGAATGCTTCAAAGGCTAACGTGTACACTATTCTGGTGTCTATAAAAAATACTATCATTTTACAGAACTTAAATGACTTATTTTAATGTCAAATTGACAACGTTTACCCATTGTAACGTCAAAATGATATTGTTTATCGTATACCCATCGTGGGGGTTTTAATGAGTAAATGATGTCGTTTTGACATTAAAATTTTTCATTTTAATTTTGTAAAATGACAACGTTTTTTGTAGTTACCTATATGTTGTCCACGTCAGTGTCAGAGTCATTCACGTTAACGGAACAGTTAACACCGTAATCAATGGTCAAAGCATTTATAAGAGACGATTACGTAATGGAGATATGAAAGTTCAAAAATTAAAGAAGGTAGATAGTTAACGGCACGATCCATATGTATAAGAACGAATAACCCTATTTTAATAGGATTTGAGTTTATATCTATTATGATCAGTAGTTTAATATAAAACAAATCATACTAATATTCCAGCTATATATATATATATATATATATAAACTACTACACACACGTAGCCTCATTAAACAGTTTTAATTTACTGTTTTGATAATCATAAATCTTATTATTCTTGCTTTAGCCAGATTTGAATTGAAACTGAATCGTGTACTGTTTTGGTCTCTGTGGATTCGATACCCTATTTTTGCTACATTGAATTGTTCTTTGCAGTAATAGACTAGGATTAAATTCTAGACCTATCAAGCCGCTACCCTTGGGAGAGGAGGAACTTCGTTTCACGGCAGCCACAAACCCTACGCAACCACTGCGAAGGCGAAATCACCCTAAACCTTCAAGCAATCGCTCGTATATGCCTCGAGATCTCCTTATCATGGTCACGCCGCCGCCGTGCTACGTCACCGCGGGCGGATATAGCCGGAGGAGTGCTGCCGCTAAGCAACTTTTAAAACCTTAGAGTTCCGCTAAGCAAAGAAGTTATAAAACAAAGAATTAACTTAATAAATTATTACTTATTATTTTCTTGTTATAGAAAAATTAATTTGAGTGGTAGAGTCTTAAGTTATATGATTCTCTACTTTATAATGATTCTTCTCAATTTTGTAATAGTGCACTTGATGTGCACATCTTAATTGTAGATTATGTTACTCGTAATAATAATAGTATCCAAACTATATCAAATATATAGGTTATAGAGAGCATATATATTTTGGTTGGTTTTATATATAAAATTATATAAAATTCATATATATTACCGTAAAAACAAAAAACAAAACCATTTTTCGAAATACTTCAAGTTTATACCTCGAGTTTACTTGATAGTAGTTAAAATTTGTAATTATTATTCCGTTACAATAATTTTTTTTACTTTTATTTTGATGGTAAAATTAAATTTGGATATGTTTAGTATATATATACACGTATAACTAGTAAATTTTACATCTAAATTAGTCAAATAAAGGCTTGATATACGTTTGATATCGTTATGTTTTTTAAGTTCTAAATTACATATTGAAATATTGAGATGTATTTAAATTAATTTTTGTAAATAAGAACTAATTGAATGTTTTATAGACTTTATATCAAAATCGTATCCATATTTTTGTTTTTTGTTTTATTTTTTTTCTAAAGCACATATTTAAAACTTTGAAAACTATAGATTTTTAATAGCATTAGAAATTACAAAAAAAATCTAAAAGTATATTGTATAGAAATTAACTATATAGTTATAGTCCTAAATCATCCATTTTAATATATATGATATAATATATGGTTTATATACAAATTCACAACTTTGATATTTAGATATTATATATAAATATCAAATATGTAAATTGCTTAGTATAAACAGATTTACATGCTAGCTTTTTAAAGTTTTGGAACCAATGTTCGGGAACAAAGACTCCCATCTCATTAGCATTAATTGTTGAATGTCGTATGTTGTCTCTGGTGCATCATCTTGGTTGGGTCCTCCTTTCGTTTCTGAAAAATCGTGAAATCTCTCCTCTTTTATATGTTTTTCTTAATTGTTGTGTTTGGACGCTTTCATAAGTTTTGGTTTGCTTGTGGACGATATTAGGAGTTTTGTGGTCACGTTTATTCATTGAATACATGTAGTTTTTATTCGTAATAAATTGATGGGAGAATTCTCTTGTCTTCATAAAAAAAAATGAAAATATTATTATCGTGGTTTAGTGGTTGGCGTTTTCTAATAGGATTTGAGTTTATCCGGTCGATCATTTATTAATACCATTTTCTAATAGGATTTGAGTTTATCTGGTCGATATTTTATTATTATTATTATTATTATTATTATTATTATTATTATTATTATTATTATTATTATTATTATTATTATTATAATAGAGCTAAATCAATATATAAATATATTCAAAGTTGGCCTTAAAATTTTAAAGATCATATTTTTTCAGATTTATGAGTTAATATTTTTTTTACGATTTAAAATTTTAGTAACTCATATATTATTGCAAAAAATGAGAATCAAACCTGTTATCTTTTTGGAATATTTGGAGAGCCGATACTATATACCTCAATAAATATATATTTAATTTCTTTTTCCAAATTACATGTTAAAATATTGAGAAGAGACGAAACAAGCCATATAGATATGTCTTTTATATCAAAAAAAAAAAATTAAGAACTAGTTAATTCTGTTTAGAGCCTTTGAATCAGTTTCATACATATTTTTGTTTCTTTATGTTTAATTACATATTTTAAATTAAACTCTAAGAACTCTAGATTTGTTTTAGCATAAGAAACTGAAAAAAATCTAGAAGTTCAATTTCTTATATAAAAATTCATATAATTTATTATTTAGATATAATTAAAAGGTATTTGAAAATCAGTTGTTCAGACAAGTTGATTAGTAAAACTCAGCCAATAGGTTTATTTACTTCTAAGAATATTAATTTCTAATTATAGTTTTAAAAAGCTGAGGATATTTAGTGCTAATCCAAAAACACTTTAACAACACTCCCAAAAATTACCTAAAAAAATAAACATATTAAATAATTACTAATATTTAACTAATATTTACAGTATCATAGTAATATTTATAATTAATAGTCTAATGGATTCTGTTAGCTTTTCTTTTACGTTTTCAGCAATATTTAGATCATAATGAGTGTTGACAAAAATAATCCACATAGTAAATAAATAAAATTATTTAGGTCACTTAATTCCTTCTTTTTATAAAAAAATACATTCAAAAATCCAACTTATAATTTTTATAACATAAACAATTATCTAATATGGACCATATGGTACACACAAAAAAGAAGCAATAACAGAAGCTTCTAGCTCTGGTAGTAAAGGACTCACAGCTGTGAGTTCCACTACATGAGTTCGAATCCAGGCCACCGTCAATTAATATGGGGTGAATTTCGGCGGTCCTCCTGGATACTCTTGGCGACTGCGGACGTTTTGGGCCTAGTTGGAGTCTTTCGGAGCTCCGGATACTAGGGTCATCAAAAAAAAAAAAAAAGCAATTATCTATTATACATAGACTTATATCAACATAACATATGATTTAACTAATGTAATAATTATGAGGAAAATTGGTGATTATGCTGTATAAAAATTTTAAGACTTAAAAGAAAGTTTAAATTGTTTTTTTTTTCAGGCTTTAAATGTCCTTTAATTTCTTAAAATCTCTAAAATATTTTATAGCCTATTTTTTGTGCTATGATTTAGGTTTTTTTTTTTCAAAAGCTGACAAAAATAAAATTAAAATAAAAGAAACTTACGGGCTACGTCTACTCTACACTTTTTTCTAAAATTAAAATTTAAAGCTCTAATACTCTCTATTTTTTTAATAAATAATCTACTATATATTAACTATTTTATTTTAATTCATAACATTTTTAATAAATTATATTGTTTACTTAAATTAATAAATCAGAAAACACTCACAATGTATTGCATATCTCAAAAAAGATATGTTTAAAGATTTCTTTCTTATTTAAATGTTTCAAAAATTATGTTAAAGTATTACTTATCATAAAAATTTTGAACTCATTTATGTTAAATAAAATCATATACATTATTTTGAAATATATATAAAATGAACTATTTTCTAATATCGATTATAATAAAATGTATATGAGAAAATTTTATTGTAAATTACCGTTATTTTTTTCGGGAATGTAAATTACCTTATTAATTAATATATGCCATCAATTTTTTTTTTGTCACATTAATATCTGGACCACAACTGGCTCGCCCAGTAGTCCAAACTCCAAAAATAGAAGAAAATGCACTCGCTCTGCGAGTGGCCAGGTTCGAACCGATGACACAACCACTAGGACACTTGATCCTTGTTATATATGCCATCAATTATTTTCCGATATTTTTATTGTAAAATTTATTCCACTCATATAAACAAAAAAATATCCAAAAATGTTGAGGAACCAAAAATGTTATAATTATATGATTAGTCAAAAATTTCCTTAGTATTACTAGCACTTGGATCATAATCATATTCAGCACCAGCTTTTGTAAATCTTCCTTTAAATCTTCTCTTAGTATCAGCTGTAGATTTACGAGATACATATCTAATTTGTTTTCCAAACCTGCATTTTTTATTATATTTTTTAATATTAAACAAAAATATATATCAACTATATTTTTAAAAAATATAAAAAATCCTAATTAATACCTACTTCCTTTTCTTCTTTTTTGCTAAATATTTAATAACTGACTCTCTTCTTCTTTGTGGACAATACTTAGGTTTTGGAGCTTCCCATTGTAATGCTCCATTAATATCAAGTTGAACAAAATCATAAGAGAGAATTTCAACTTTATTATTATCAATCTCTTCCTTTGTCCTTGATCCAATAATTTGATTCTTACTATAGTTTTCACAATTTCCATTAGCCAAATCTTCAATATTGTTGTAATCTCTATCTATAACCAATGATGAAGATGGTAGAATCTATAACAAAATAAAATAAAAAAATTAGCATTTTAGATACACAGGACCGGTCCCGAGATTTTAAAAACTGCAACTACGATAAAAAAAAATTGGCCTTTTTTTAAACTAAAAGTTTGAAAATTGGCCGGTTTATAAAAAATGGATCGCAAGTTCGTACTTGTTTGGCTCGGCCTCAAGACCGGCTCTTACATACATATCAAACATTGAATATGTACCTTGGTAGTAGTAGTCTCTACATTGTGTTTGGTTACTTCATCTTCAAATAATTGGTTTATGATCTCAGGGCCATATACTACTGACTCGTCACCATCAAAATTGTTTAGCCAAACATTATCTATATCTTTTGTTTCATGAAAATTGAAGTTTGAACATGAACTCTCCTGTGAAAAAAGTTTACATACAAAAAAAAACCGATTAATCAAAACTTTCACGTCGAAATCATAAGATCCTACGTAAAACCAGGGCCGACCCTGGACCAAGCCCTGTGAAACATTAACCTTTTAGGTCTCCAGTTTTTAGATACTGACCGAAATAACAAATACATGAAATATTAAATGCGTAATTTTTTGGCTGGCCCTGCCTAAAACATAAGTTAATAGTTACCTTTGGAGTATCAAAATAACCAGTATGAAGCAATTGCACATTTTGATCACAAGTACACTTTGCAGGATTGTCAAAATTGTCAAAATTTTGTTGCGGAAAACCGAAAATTGATGATAAATTCCCGTTTTTCGGAGGTAATGAAAACAACGGGATTTTTCCCGAATCGAGATTTTTAAGAGAAGGAGAAACAGAATGAAGATCATGATCTAATTGAAAACTATAACCCAAAATATTATTCAAAGTGTTATAAAGAAGAGGAAGAGATGTGACAGTAGCGTTTGAACCGCATGTTTGGCATAAAGACAATCCTTGATCGTCCATACATTTTACAACCGCGATCCGAGAAACGCAAATGTTGCACAGCATAAACCGAAAATGATCGAGGCCATCGACACTAGTCGGAGAAGAGTGTAATCTATCATCACACTGATCACAAGATTTAGCCAAATGATTCTTGCAATAAAATGAGGCTTGTTCCGTTGTGCAATGGTCACACATTTGTGATCCATTCATTTGCAAATTATTAGAACAACAAAAAAATTATTAAAAAAAAAAAGATTTATTAATCTGAGGTTGAGATTAAAAAAATTGTACTATTCACAAAAAATCAACAAAAAAAAAAGAGGAGCAGGATGGTATCAGATTATGATTTTACTTTTTTTTGGTAATTCAGATTATGATTTTACTAGTATTGTGTGAGCTTAATTTATAGTTTTTTTTTTTTGTTTTTTTAGCTTAATTTTAATTTGACACGTAGAAAATTAGTGATAATTTAGGGATTTTCAGTTTTTCTTTATGCGTAAAAAACGAATCTTATAACGAAAATACCGATTTTTTTAAGATTTATTTTCTGTTTTTCGTAGATTTTGTTTAAGATAATATATAAGAGGTTTTTTTATTATATAAGAAATTTTTTATTATACTAATTTTATGGATATTGATTTGGTTTCTTTTAAATTTTTCTACGGTGTTTTGATGTCTAAGTTAAAAACCTAATGTGTTTATGGATGATTTGTTTCGGATTCAATTTGTATTCGGGTTTGATTTTTTAATCAATTTTATTTTTATTTTTATATTTTTTAGATCGATTTATCTGTGAGTATAAAGTCACAATGTGATGTTTTTCGAAAATTCTTGAATGATGTTATGGATGATATGTTATGGTGGCTGTTTCAAAACTCTTGCTGTTTTTAATCTCTTAGATTTCTCAAGTGTAGAGATTTTTCGTTAAAACTTTCTTCTGTCGGGGTTAGGAGAGATCGTTTCTATCATCTTCTTCGATTGAAGAGAAAATTGGTCATTATTTTTACCTCTCATTGAGAGTGAGACTTCGTATATATGGTTTTCGAATTAGAGAGAACCCTCCATCTTTTTAAACTTCTTGTGTTTTTGTGTAATGGTCTAGTCAGGACGGAAAGATGCATCGATAATCATTTTGGTGAGGGTCGCGGTTATGATGTGTTTAATTTACAAAATCATGAATTAGGGTGAGGTTCTACAAGTTAGTCGAAGAAGCAGCTGTAAGTCTAGAATTGTCTAAGTGTTTAATCGTAATATCGTATTAAGTTGTTTCATCATTAGCCTAATTTTTAATCAAATTTTGTTTATGTTATATCTATCTTACTTTAAAATTGAGTCATTTGATTACGTTTAGTTGTTTTAGTTGCACATCTGGATATGTATTTAAGATGTGTTTTACAAAATCATGAATTAAGGTGACGTTCTACAACAGCGGGAAGTCTCGAGTTGTCCAAGTGTTTAATCGCATTAAGTTGTTTCATTTTGCTCCTAATTTTTTTATCAAGTTTTCTTTGTGTTTATCTATCTTACTTTAAACTTGAGTCATTTGATTATATTTAATTGTTTTAATTGCATATATGGATATATATGATGTTGCTTTCTTTTTTTGCAACCGTTTATGTTCGGTATGAATGAAATATGGTTAGTAAAAAAACGTCACGGCCTAATCAGGATCAAGATTAAATTCGAAAAGGCAAACCAAAGAGAGAAAAAGTTCAAGAAGTCGGAAGGTGACTCGTCCTAGAATGGAAAACGGTTTGAGCCAACCCTAGCCTAACAAAAGCCATTAAGGTCAGCCATGGGTGGGTAGACTCGGTTTTAACCATCTCAATAACAAGTAGACAGGTACGTGTATTGAGAAAGCATTCAAGTTTTAGAAGAACTAACCTACACCTATTAAGTTAATATCTGGGCACCGGGAGAGACTATGACCAAAGGCCTAGAACTTCCAAATTTTTTTAAAAAAGAAGGTTAATATATGTGTCGATTCATTTTCACAGTAATAACTCCGAGTTAGGTTCGGCAAGCTAATGTCTTTGCAAAAAGCTTGTTTTAATTTTAAAAAAACCTTTCAAAGAAAAACTCACAATCATATCGAATCAGTTAACCTACATACATTCCTAATTCAACCGCTTCTATTTTGGTTTTCGGTAAGTTTCCTCAATATATTTTGGTTTGACTTCACTAGACCCCTCAACTATATACATCCTCAACTTTGTAACTCTTTAGAAAACCTCCTGCACATGTATAGACCCCCAAATTAATCGATCTCATCACTAAAACCACAAACGATTAATAAGCTTAATTTGTGATTCAAAATTAAAAATCACAATTGAGACTTAATTAAAACCAACCAGTTACAAAATAGGTTACCCAAACCCGATATTAACCTTATTTTTAATTTGATTTTAACTTTTACCCCAAACTTGCTTTTTCTTGTTTTTTTTTTCTCGCGTCAAATTAAAAATAAAGCAAATTTTATACATTGTCAAACTGGAAAAAAATATGGACTATAACAAACTAACTCAAACTTTTTAGTGATTTTTAAGTTATTGTAAAACTATGATCAATTTATGTATAGTGACAATTAACAAGTTTCAACCCAGTATAGTTGTTATAGAGACTCTAAGTAATGATACTAAAGCAAATTTTATACTTTGTCAAACTAGAAACAAATCATGGACTATAACAAAATAACTCAAAAATTTTAGTTATTTTTGACGTTATTGGAAAACTATGATCAATTGATGCATAGTGATAATTAACAAGTTTCAACCCATCGTAGTTGTTATAGAGACTCTAAGGAATCAAACTAAAGCATATTTTATACTTTGTTAAACTGGCATAAAAATCATCGACTATAACCAATTAATTAAAAAAATTTAGTTATTTTGACGTTATCAATTAATGTATAGTGTTGAATCAAGACTTAATTCTAGGTATTAGGTCTTAGACTTTGTGGGTAGAAG
>OVBE01005974.1:0-20681 GCA_900406425.1 Iberis pinnata
TACTTTGAACTGTTCTCTGCAGTACTAGTTTAGGATTAAATTCTTAGCCTATCACTGCCCGGGATGGACAATTTTATTTTTCAAACCGCAACAGGCTGACCCGTAGCACTGCGGTTCATACTTACGGTGTCCAAGCCCGCACCGCAAAAACTTGCGGGTTAAGCGGACAGCTCGCGGGTTAGATGATTTTCTAGAAGAAAAATGTTTTACGATTAGAAATAAATCAAAATCACAAAGAAAATTGCTTGAAATGAAAAAAAAAACTATATAAAATACTTAACATAACGCAATATAGATATGAGTTCCATTAAACATTAAAGTTCACATGCAATATGCATGATGCAATTTCAAATTCTTACGTCCAAACACATCTGAAAGTTTAACAAAGACAAATCTAAACAAAGTTTCAATGTATCTAAATTTTTGAACTCAATTTGAAGCAAAAATAACTACTTAAACACAAAGTGACACATATATAAGATACATCATTATTTCTCCATCAAGATCCACCTTCAAGAAGAATCCACAACTGGTTCAAAAGAGGGTAGTGTCTCGGTTGCATTATCAAATTCCTCTTCTTCGTCTTCTACATATATCATATTAAATCACATATTTAGTATAAACTCATGATATATAATTATAAATTTTAAAGAACTATAAATTTACCATTTTCATATGCTTCAAAACCTTTCAACCAACTACGGCTGCATATTAATGCTTGGACATTTTTCGGAAGAAGATAACTTCTATACTTGTTCAACACTCTAGATCTAATGCTAAAAGAAGACTCCAAAGCGAGGGTTTTGATAGGAATGCTAAGAAGGTCACAAGCCATGCTAGCCAAGTCTCCATAACGTTGAGAGTTATCTTTCCAATATTTCAAGATGTCCAAACTCTCAACAATTTTCACGTCGAGAGGTGGTTCTTCTAGATATGATTTCAAATATGACTTTTCACTAGCAATAACTGTGACTTCCGAAAGGTGAAGAAGTCCTATGAGATTAAAAATCAAAGTAATGTTAGCGTTAAGAGCAAAGAATAAAAGTAAAATATTATATTAAAATGAAACACTTACATCATAGTTCATGAAACTTCTGTTTCTTTCTTCTAACTCGTCATCAACTACATGTTGGACACTTTCACGTGTGTTTGAAGAAGAAGACACACACTTTGACTTGATTTTGTATGCTTCAAAGAGAATACGGAGTTTAGCACGCAAGTGATTTAATTTTTCTTGACAAGTTCTCTTATCTAGTCTCGAAAAGCAAGATTCTGCAAGTGTCAACTTCAATCGTGGATCAAACACTGTAGCTATTGCAAGAATATCACTATAGTCTTCCCAATACTTTTCAAACTTCTCTTGCATAACCTCCACCATATCTCTTATTATCAAATCCCAATGAGACTCATTAGATTTCAACCACATTTGGATCTTCCAAACTTGCATAAAATACAAACTTGAAGTTGGATAAGTACAACCTGAAAAAAAGGCGAGTAATAGCATCAAATGGCTCCAAAAGATCGCATATCATCTTCCCTCGTATCCATTCATCCTCTGTCGGAAGAAACTTGTAGTTTTTACCGTCAAGTACTTTGAGATTAGCAAAAGCAGCTCGATACTTGATAGCTCTATCAAGCATATTATATGTAGAGTTCCATCGAGTTGGTACATCTAAAATTAAACCAGCTTTAAGCTTTATACCAACCGATTCAACACACTTTGCAAACAAAATCTCACGAGATGACGATGCTTTAACATACTTGATGCTCTCCCTAATCTTAGTCAAAGAATTTCCAATCACTTTTAGTCCTTCTTGGACAATGAGATTAAGTATATGTGTCGAGCATCTCACATGGAAAAACCCTCCTCCACATAACAAATCATCATGCAAAAAAAGTTGAGATTTTAATATATCTTGCATGTTATCATTGTTAGTAGCATTGTTTAAGGTGATAGAGAAGACCTTTTTTCAATTCCCCATTCCTTCCATCTATCATGAAGTTTCATTGCTATATGCATACATGTATGTGGAGGTGGCATAGCACAAAATGCCAAAATCTTGTTCTGTAATTTCCAATTCCTATCAACGTAATGGGCTGTCAAGCACAAGTAACCCTCATGAGTAATAGCAGACCACAAATCAGTTGTAAAGCATATTCTTCCAGGAAGATGAGCTAGCTCCCTTTGTAAATTTTGATTCTCGTTCTCATAAAACTTGTAAACATCTGCTACTGATGTGTTTCGACAGATGAATTTTATATCTGCATTTGAGTACTTCCATAGTGATCTAACTCTCTTATATTCAACATAAGAATACGGGAGGTCATGTTAAATGATACACTTGGCTACCATTTCACAGAAAACTCCATGATCAATCTTTCGTGCTTGCAATCTTGCTTCAGTATTGATCATCATCTTACCGACATCACCATCTTTAGCGATAAGTTTGCACTTCAAACGATGACGTTTTAAACAATTAGTACCGTTCTTGTGTGAATCATGCGCATATTCCTTCTTGCAGTGGTTGCATTGTGCTTTTTTCATGGTTGTCGGATTGATCAACCTTTGTAATCACTGTAAAATCATCCCACACGTCTAAATATTGTCTTCTCTTTTTCTGTTCGGGAGACTTATCTTTGTCATCATCATCATCTCCAATTTCAGAGCTAGTTCTTTTAGGAATCTTTGATGACTTTGAAGCCTCTGCTCCATCAAACGTCTCTCGACCGTGTTCAGCGTTAAAGAACTCTTGTGAATCCTGTTAATAAAAAGTAAAATATTAACTTAATAGAAGTATAATTAGATACGTAAAATCTGGAAAAGAATAACTTAGAGATCCTGTTAATAAAAAGTAAAATATTAACTTAATAGAAGTTTTGACTTCTCTTCAACAATATAAAAGAGAACAGACATAGCATAACTTAACTTTAAATAATCAAACAATAATGAAGAAATCTTAGAGATGATTAGAGATGATTGTTGTGACTTCTTGTCAAAGACAAATATTAAAACTAAACAATAATATACAAAGCTACAAATATCAATAAACATCAAAATATTAACCTTCTCCTTTGCGACGAAACGTTAAAACGAAAGCTACGATGAAGATGATTGTTTGGCTACCATAATCTTTTTTTAATGAATTTTGCGAGACTGCGACTGTTTAAGAAAAATGACTAGTCTAATAAATTAAGTTAGGCGTTTGCTATATATTCTATATGAGAAAACCGTTCCAGATTATATATATATATATATATAATTATATATTAATATATATATATATATATATATGTTAATATATAATTATATATTAAGTCTTTTACTCGCAAACCCGCACACTCGTCACGGGTTAGCCCGCCAAACCCGTAATCCGCAACGGGTTAAACCGCGAGGCCCGCTATAACATGGACATCTAAAATCTTGTCCAAGCCCGCCCCATGGCGGACCTAGATGGGCCAAACCCGAGGGTCCGTGGCCCGTTTGACAGCTAACATGATTTTGCATTTTCGATGAGAAAATGATATTTTGCGCTTTGATGGGAAAACGTGATTTTGCGTTTTTGGCGAGAAAATAATATTTTTTTTTGTTTTCGACGAAAAACGTGATTTTGCGATTTCGGCGAGAAAACACGATTTTACAATTTAGTAATTGTCGAATTGAAGATTCATAAAAAGAAATATTTTGCTTTGGGTCTTACGAGTACCCATTATCCAATATGATAAACTCATATGATAATCTAAATAAATAAAACCTGCTCGAATAGTACTTATATGTCTTTAAAGATAATTCTGAAGTTAATAAATTTAATAGGATAATAATAGGTACCTGTTGGTTTACCTACTATCAACATCCATATATTTATATATTGCTTAGTAATAACATATAGTAGACTTTTTGTTGACAGAAAATAGACTATTCTTAATGGGATAGGATCTTGGTGTGATTTAATGAAATGCTGACCTGATTGTGTTTCTTTTAGTGACTTGTTGACTTAATTTAAGGTGTCAACTAGGAACGTATTTACTGTTAAAAAAAAACGTATTTACTTCATTTTTACTTTTAGCAACAATTGAATTGTCAAAGATTTACTATCTCTATTTTATTTTATGTTTCCCATATAAACCTGAATTCTTCAAATGGAAAAACCAGAAAGAATTAGGCCCAAGGCCTGAGAGAGGGAGGAACAGGCCCACACCCTTAGAAAACAGAGGAGAGGAAAATAAACAGAGGAGAGAAAGAAAACAGAGAATTGTCATTGTTAGGCTTAGAAGAGCTAAACAATGGTTATTCTCTATCAAAATGTGGTTTAACCAAAAGGGATGTCCTCTAGCAATGTAAGAGTTGAGTCTTTTATCCTTGGTGACGCTAAGAGCGAGAAAGTGAGCACCTCTATTCGAAGAACGAGGCTCCAAAATCAATTTCCAGTTGGTGAAAGCAGATAAACAGAGCCTTATCTCATCAGAGAAGGCTGCAAAAGCTGGGAAGAGAAAAGGTTGACGAATAGCCGAGATGATTTGGGAGTTTTCAAAGGCAAAGATAATGTTTTCCATTCGTAGGTCTTTTAGGCTTGTCATAGCCCAAGTGACAACTGCCAAAACAGCTTCATGAAGAGAGTGAATGGAGATGAAAGCATCCCTAGCGTGCAGCAAGACTTTGCCATTGTGGTCACGAAGAACCCAGGAACCACCAGAGAGCATGGAAGTCTTGTCCTAAGAGACTCCGATGTTGCATTTCAGCCAAGGTGGTTTAGGCCTAAACCACCTCTTTGGTCTGGAGGAGAGGGATTGCAACCTTGTTCATGATGTTTCTTTTGCAACCTCTTGAGCACAGAACCAAAGTTCAGCATCTAAGTTTGCTTTTGAGGATGATTGTAGAGGGCAGTAGGATGCTCCTTCTATAGCCTTCTTGTTTCTGTTTTTCCAAAGGTTCCAAATAACCCAAGGAAAGCTTCTACTAACTTCAGAAGGAATGTCCTTGTTCTGAGAAGCAGTGAAGAAGATTTGAAGGTTTTCATATAGGGAGGAGGGATGGAAGCCACCTACTGGATGGGGGAAGTTGGCTAAAGCCCAGGCTTGTCTGGCTACGGTACAAGCAAAAAGGATGTGGTTTGATGATTCGTTGTCCTGACCACAGTATGCACATCTGTCATCAATTTGAAGACCTTTCTTCTTGAGATTTGCTAGAGATGGTATGGCCGCACTTAATGCTTTCCAGAGAAAGGTTTTAATCTTCAAGGGGCATTTTAGTGTCCAAACCTGTTTCTTGAGGGGATTTAAGGAGGGCAAGGCTACCTGGTTTTCAAAAAGGGCCTTGTTGTTGAAGTTGAAAGCAAGAGCATAAGCTGTTTTTACTGAGAAACAGCCTGATTTAGTGAGAGGCCAATACCAGGAGTCATTGCGGTGCACAGCAGGCCGAATTAGCAGGATTTTTTGGATATCCTCTGGAAAGAACAGTTGCTGGAGTTTCTGTCTATCCCATGATCTAGTATTCGGGTCAATTAGCTCTGAAACCTTTAGATCGAGCTAGATAGTAGACTGCTTAACCAGGGGATGTTGTCTACCTTGGGAGCCAAGCCAGTCATCTGTCCAAACAAAAATAGATGAACCATTACCTATTCTTCTTTTAATCCCCTGTTTGAGAAGCATTTTCCCAAATAAAATGCTTCTCCAGGCATAAGAGGGTCGAGTGCCCAGTGAGCTTTGAAGGAAATCTTGATTGGGGTGGTATCTGCTTCTTAGGAATCTGGCACATAGGCTTTGAGGATGGTTCATTAGCCTCCAAGCTTGTTTACAGAGCAGGGCTTGATTAAAGCTTTCCAGGTCCTTCACACCTAAGCCATCATCTGCTTTTGGCATGCAAAGTTTTGACCAGGCAACCCATGTAATTTTCCTGTTACCATCAGAGCTGTTCCACCAGAAGGATGAGAGTGCTTTGATAATGCTTTGGTGAGTGGTTTTTGGCAGCTGGAAATAACTCATTGCATAAACAGGAAGGGCAAGAGCTACTGCCTTAAGTAAGACTTCATTTCCCCCCTGAGAGAGTAATTTAGAGTACCAGCCTGAGAGTCTTCCTTGGAGTTTAGCTCTGAGGTAATCTAGCAGTTTGATTTTTGAACCTGAAAATGCCTCTGGGAGCCCAAGATAATGGCTCAATCCTCCTTCTTGGTGAATCTGAAGAATGGATGTGGATTTTGGTAGGTTCAGGGACTTTGGAACCAAATGTGATGGATGATTTGTGGCTGTTAATCTGTTGGCCTGAGAGCTCCTCATAAGCTGAAAGGATTGCTTGGAGATGAGTAGCCTGCTGAACATTTGTTTGGATGATGATCAAGGTATCATCTGCAAAAAGCAGATGGTTTATTTGAGGGCCTGCAGTGTTGAACCTTAGACCTTGAATCTGATTGAAGGAAGCAGCCTGATTAAGCAGGTGGGAAAGTCCTTCAGAGCAGAGTACAAAAAGGAAAGGGGACAGAGGGTCCCCTTGCCTAATACCTCTTTTAGGCTGAATTACTCCATACGCCTTACCATTGATCAGAACTGAGGCAGTAACAGATTGGATACAGAAAAGGATCCAAGAAATCCATTTAGCATTGAAACCAAAGGCTTGGAGAATACTCTCAACATATCTCCACTCCACTCTATCAAAGGCCTTTGACATGTCAGATTTTAGAGCCATGAATTCCTTGGATATTTGGGGGTTGGATTTGAGATTGTGGACTACTTCATGGGCTATGAGGATGTTGTCAGAGATGATTCTACCAGTCACAAAGGCTGACTGGTTATCAGAGATCAGGTCAGGTAGCCATGGTTGGATTCTTTTGGCTAGGATTTTGGCAATGGTTTTATAGAGGACTGTACACAGGCTTATGGGTCTGAGATCTTCCATTCTGATGGGGTTTTGCTTTTTTGGAATAAGGCAGTAATGAGTATAGTTCCACTCAGAAGGAAATGTACCTGAGGAGAAGAAGTTCTTTATTTCCTTTGAGATTATAGGGCCAATGTTTTCCCAATTGGCTTGAAAGAAGAGACCAGTGAAACCATCTGGTCCAGGAGCACTTGAAGGATTGATTGAGAAGAGGGCTTTTTTTATTTCTGCATTAGTGATTGTTTTGGTCATGGATTGGTTCATTGCTTATGTGACTCTAGCAGGGAAGGAGCTTAGAAGATGATGACGGGTGGAGGGTTCAGAGGAGGTAAAGAGAGTGTTGAAGTAGTCACAGGCTACCTGACCTTTAGAAGCCTCTCCTCTTTGAAGGTTTCCATCCTTATCCATAAGGGCTTCAATAAACTGCTTTGATCTGGAATCTTTTACTGAATTATGGAAATATTTCGTGTTTGCATCACCCTCCTTTAGCCATTTTTCTCTTGACTTTTGTTGCCAGTGAAGTTCTTATTTCCTGTATTCTGACATTAGTTGTTTTTTGAGGTTGTAGATTGTAGATGAGGAAGGGTTTAGTGATGACTGCTCCTGTTCCAGCTTCTGATAGACTATTTTAATACATGATGCAGAGTTACAGTTGTTCTGGTGTTTCCAGGAGCTGAGCTTGTTTCTAGTTTGCCTTAAGATTTCAGAGGCAGAGGAGTGACCTGCTGCAGGAGGAGAAGACCAAATGGTCTTGATGAGCCTCAGTACCTGTTGATCCTGTAGCAGTCTTTTGTCAAACCTGAACAGGCCTCTTTGACCTCTTTGGTTGAGCAGGAGATGAACCAGAATAGGTCTATGGTCTGACCCTCTTTTATCCAAGAAGTTTTGGTTTGAATCAGGAAACTGCTGAATCCATTGTTTGTTGGAGAAGCATCTGTCTAGCTTGCTCATAATGTAGTGCTTGCCTCTCCAACCTCCCCATGTCCAGCTGTTGCCATTGGCAGGAAGATCCTTCATTCCACAGGCACTAACCATGTCAGCAAATGGTTGATAGTGTGAAGGTGGTCTCTGAACTCCCCCATGCTTTTCAAGTGGGTGGAGGATGTCATTAAAGTCTCCCATTAGAGCCCAACTTCCAACTCTTAGTGAACCTAATCTGGTTATTTTTTCCCATAGCCAAGATTTCAATTTGCCAGAAGGATCACCGTATACAAAAGTAAGATAAAAAGAAAAGTCACCAAAGGTGACTTGAAGGTCTATTATATGATGATCCTTATACAAAATGATTAACTTAATGCTTGATTTCCAAAAAAGAGCAAGGCCTCCACTGAGGCCAACAGAGTCAACAGACAAGCAATGATCATATCCTAGACTAGCCTTAAGAGAAACTATTTTTTCTAGGGAGCACTTAGTCTCCATCAAAAAGGTTATCTCAGGGAAGAAGCTTCTTCTTAGCTCCCTGAGTCTTGGAATTGTCAAGTCACTGGTTTTACCCAGGCCTTGACAATTCCAACTGAGGATACTCATTCTTGGTGGGACAAACCCCTCATTGGGGATGTCCCTTTCTTTGCTTGTTTGCGTCTTGATGTAGATGCTTTGATCTGCTTCCCTTTCCTCTTGTTGTTGTTATTTTTGGTGTCTTCAGAGTCATCCATGGAGCTGTCTTGAGTGGTTGTGATCTCTGTGATTCTTGGTTCCTTCATCTTTTTGGGAGGTCTTCTGCGAACAGAGAGTTTCTTACCTTTGGGGCTTGATGAGCAGCCTTCAATAGAGGTAAAGGTAAACAGAGTAGTGCCAAAGAAGTCTTGAGGAGAGGTTGGGTGATATCCTTGTGGCAAAAGGTACTCATGGGGATTTGGTATTTGACTTTCTTGTTGCACAAGATTTCTGGGCTGATGGATAATGTGGGAGGCAGCTTGGAAGGCTGAAGCCATGAGCTTAGGTGCAGTCAAATTCCTGGTCAAGTTATCTTGAGATGCTGGTGGGTTGAAATCAAAAACAATACATTTTCCTTTGTTGAGATCAGTTGTGATGGTTGGTGGGGGTTCTAGCCTCAGAACAGTTTTTCTGGTGTACGGGTCTTGTTCTGCTGATCTAACTGATGCCTTAACTCTTTCAATACGAATTGTCTTTTCAGAGTCTGGAGCTGCAAGGAGGTATCTTCGCATTTCTTCTAGTACTTCTTCTGCAATTTTTGGTCTTCCTGTGAGAGAATCCAAACCAACCTGATCAGGGTTAAGCACTCCAAACAGAGGATCAGAGTGGAGAAGAGGATTGCTACTGCTTCTCTGATTGCTCCTGTTATGGTGTTGTGAAGGGTTGTTGGGAGGAGGGTGAGATGGTGTTGACCATGGGCATTTACTTTGGTCATGGGTTAGGCGTTGGCACTTGTAGCATCTTTTTATAGTCTTTCAAAATCATATAGCACTTTGGTGACCTCACCATTAGGAAGGGTCACTGTCTTGTACCTTCGGAGGGGGTTATTCACATTGATCAGCACTTGAGCTCTGACATAGTCTTGCGCTTGAGGCTTGGAGGCATCGAAAGCTAGTTCCTTTACTTGACCTGCGAAGTCAGCTAGAGAGGTGATGGAATCCTCGGTGTAATAGTTGACTGGGATATTCCTGATCCTTACCCAGACCAGGATGTGTTGAAGGAAACCAGGGGGGGCTTCTCAGTCCAGCGTTCCAGAGCTACTGCCCAGTTATTGAACGTGTGGGCTCCTTTATTCAGCACAGTCAGCATATCTCTTTCCGATTCAAAGATGAACTGGAATCGATCTTGGGAGAGGGCAATGCCTTGAACTCTGTCGTATAACTGCCATTTGCGAGGCATGTCATGGATGAGGTCAGACATGCTTTGGTTGGATGGGTTAAGAGTTCGACCCATGAGGCTGAGTCGATTCCTGAGATTAGAGCAGAAGGATGGAAGGTTTGGCATCAGGTAAGGCTCCTCATTTTCCTCGAGAGAGAGGCCTTGAAAGACTTTGTCGAACTGGTCAACCATACTAAAGAGGGGAGATGAGGAAACAGAGAAGAATCGAGGGACCGAAGTAGATGAGATGACGGAGGTTTATCGGAACCAGAGAAGATCGAGGAAACGAAGGAGATTAGATGACGGAGGTTGATGAAGATGAAGTCGGAGGTTAGATGAAGATGATGTCGGAGATGGTCAAATCCATGAACAGAGGCCAAAAGATATTTGAGATGAGTGGTTGTTAGAGTGAGAATCACTGTTTAAGTCAGACAGGTGGAAGTTAATGGGGAAAAATTCCCAGTCGTTGCTCTTTCTGATGAAGTCAAAGCCTCTCGCTTAAAAAGAGAGTCTTAGATATACATATTTATTAGTTAAAATCGATTTACTATCTCTATTTAAGGAGTCACTTTCCAAAAATAACATTTCGTTTATGTTATATTACAAACAAACAATATATATATATATATTTAGTCAAAGGCAGTCTCTAAAAAAATTCTACTCGCTTATTTCGAATCTTCAAAATGTAAAGAAGTGACTAATATAAAATCGGCGTATGAAGGCAACCAACATTGAGCTAAGCAAATAAATACAAAACTCAGAGAGTGCTAATAAGATACATAACTAAAAAAGATACAACATTTGGCGTCTTGATTCAGTGCTTTATCTTTCCGACAATTAACATTGTAGAGAGTAGAAAAGACAACCCCTACAATCTGTTCGGTTATAGGAACGAACATACAGTGTGATTCTTGAAAGCATCACTTCCAAAATCAGTTTCTACAAGATACAAAACCATGAATACCACTCAAGTTAGAGATCAATTAACACAAATTCTCTTCAAGTTGGACAACTTCTTCTGAGATGACATAAGTTTGCATTAGTCAACTAAACGCCATGATATCTCTGACACGTTTTGAGACACGAACAAACTCGTTAAACAACGAGTAATCAAATTGGTAGGCTTCGTTTCTTGAGATTTCTTTAGAGAGATCAGGTGGTGTTGGTGGGTTTTGACAAATGACTAAGTCAAATCCCTCAAATCTCTGCACCAAAGTCTCCAGCTTTTTGGAAGTTAAGCTCCTGATATCTTCAATCTGCACAAGCTCTCCGGTTTGTCCTGAAGTCTGCCACCATCTTTTCAGTATGTTACGGCTCAGTCCACAGTGCTCAACAGAGACTACACCTTTTAGACGGATTCCAAGGCGGTGTAATGCGATTTCTGCACCACCAATCCCACTAAAGAGTGATAGAACTGTTAACCCTTCAGGAAACATAGACTTAAGAACAGAGAGATGGTAACCCAATGTGTCTGTTTGGAAGCAGTAATCAAACAACTTCAATCTTTCAGCCAATCTTCCACCACTTGTGTGGCTTGTCGGATATCCCATAATGCACTCCAAATGTTCAGGCTCTGTAGGTGAGATGATGTTCGGAGCAATCCAAATCAGATTTGAGGTGTAACAATGTCGAAGTATAAGAGTCTGGTCTTGTTGGGAAGGCCTTCCTCTACATTCAGCTAGACGGCGTCCAATTCGTTCACAAAGATTAGTTACCTCGTTTGTTCTAGAAAAAGCACCTGCATTTAGATGTTTTCTGACATCCCATTGTGGCCACCAACTCTTCATTTGTGGCATTGCGTCTTGTATAGTTAACCGCGGCTTCGGGAGGATATTGAATCGGTTTTCAATGGGAAGATTATGCAGGTACCCTTCTGTCCTACGGAACCCTGAACACAACCGAGTATCTACATGTTCGGGGTGAATTCCAAACAAGAAACTCGATATCTTAGTCCACCACCTAGGAGACAGTTCACCTAAGTTTCCATAGAAGAAATAAGGTCGTTTGGCTACATCTGGGCCAAGCCTCTGGGACAATCGTGGCTGCATTGCACTGGGAAATTCATATGTGCTATCTTTAGACTCATCTTGCATCCATGGGGTTTCCATAAACGAACTTGACTCTCCCATATATTCCGGTCTTAGCCGTTTCCCTCTGTCATCAAAGTCAGTAAATTCGTCTGGATAGGCATTCTCATCTTCATCTTTTAGTCTTTTACCCCTTGAGGTCTCTCCCACATTGGAAGTATCAGAGAAAGCAAAAGAGTCAGCACCAGGATCTGGTTTTATATTAGCAGTGCCACTGGAGGAACCCCCACCGCCATCCTTTTTCTGGGCACCAACACCAACAAATCTCCAACTCTTTGAAAGACATGTGCGACTCGCTGGAGCCGTTGATACTTTCTACAGCGCAACATATATCACTCAGTAAATTTCCATAAATAATTTATCTTAGTCAAGAGAAGAATATAAGATGTTTCCGGTAAAGTAGCAATACCAAAAAGCTCAGTGTCAGCACTGCACTTCAAGGCCAAAACAGAAGTGTACCTTTTAATTGAAGGAGCTTACCTTTTCTATATCTTTAAGGTCGTCAAGAAAGTCACCCGGAACTTCACCAGTTACAATTGTTTCAGCAAGGTCAGAAATCTGACCTTTTGTACCTGAAGAGGTGCAAAATAGAGTAAGTACCAGCACAATATGGCTATTATGATCATCCCTGACAATATAAACCCGAATTTATATCTATATAGTGGCAGGCGATCAGGTCATTGTTTCCCTCATATGCATGCCATACGTTGGAATATGAATAGGTAATGACTAAGTCGCAAACCTATCTTCTCAATTGCCATTGAGATTTCATGATTTGAAAATCCCATTTCCAGTAGATGCAAAGTTTTGTCCATTGTCTCAAACAATACTTCATTGGGAACCTAGATGTAAAACATGAAACAAAGATTAAAAGGTAATAACAACATAGATAAAAAAATGAATCTAAAAGATAGGTAGTGAAATCAACTAAGGCAATAGAACATAAGGACATAAAGGAAACGTGCTAACGCATAGAAGAAAGTATTAGCAAGAAAAACAACAGCTAATGTCGGAAACACTAAAGACCTCAGGTCCTCTAGCAGCAACTGGAATGACATCTTCATCTTCTTCATTGATTTCTGTACCATCAAGTGACTCTTCGGATTCTTCTGCAAACTGTTCAGCTAATTGAGCAGCAACAATGAAGTCCACCATCTCATCAATTGGTGCGTCCTTACCTACCACACAGAAAAGACAAGCATGAAGAAGGGCACTGCGGCATGCAAAATGGCAGTTGCTTTCCACATGCAAAGTTTTATGATTTCATATAGCATCAGCAATTTTTCTAACATATAGAAACAGATTTTCTAATACAATCACATGTAATAGCATCAGCAATGTTTCATGTTTCAACAACAGCTTCATAAATGGTATATCTCGTGTCAGAGAAATTATTTTGGCATCGTATTGTGACCTATAAGGTTCCTCAGTTGTTTACCTACTTCACATGCCATAATTTCACACAGGTAACTTTTAAGAGCAAATTAGTATTCTTGCAGAAGTGAGAAACTGGGTTTACTTTGCAAATGCACACGAGGCCAATTAAAAAATCTGCAAACTTTGCTGTTTAAATTTAGAATGGAAAGCCAAAATCATAGTGAATACATTACCAAGCTTATCAAGTGCAAAATCTATTAGATTTTCAGGGAAATTCATTGTTAGCAGCATCATCCTTCTGCCATCAGCTTCATATTCAATATCAGGCTCCTGTCAAGTGTCAAACAAAAGAAAGAAAACTAATTAATTTAATTTACTGAAATACCAGATATGCGCTTCACGCATTATGCACTTTACCGGTTTGGGTTCCATTAGCCCATGAAAGCTAGGTTCAGGATGATTCGTCTCCGTTACAGTACTCTTAGTGAGAATCTCTAACAACAATTCAAGATCATTTTCACCTGGATGTGAAAAGGCAACCTCAACAATCAAATCCCCAAGAGTAAAGCTAGCATGCACATTGCACATTGCACAATAGCCTTTCACAAGATTACAGTTTTTTTTTTGGTAAGAAACTATTGCATACCGTTTTCATCAATTGCTTTCTGAACAAGAGTTGAGCAAAATCCCATCTCAATCAGAAGTGACTTCACATTACTTCCAGAAGAACTAGCAGCATTGTCCTGCAAATCAAGTAGGAAACAATAAGAACCTTCCTGACCCAGTATAACTGTTCTTTTGCCTGTGTTTTCAAAAATGTTCAACTACTTAGAAATGTAATGAGAAGGTATACAGACAACCAGGGACCCTTTAAAAGAAAATGTAGACAACATTGAATGTTAAATAACTCAAGCTGACATAAAATTCGTAGTAGTTTGAGTCTTGCAGATATAAAAAGCTTAACATACACCAATCTGAGGTGGGTAAGAGGTGTCGCATGGAAAGTCAAAATCTAAGGTCTCTGGTTTTGGAAATAGTATCTGTTCATTCCTTTCGTGATCAGAGGAACCTCCGGCTCCGTTTCCTATACGCATATTACCCTGCAAGATGCCCAAAGTTATTAAAAAGGTGATTCCAAAAGATAGCCAACTCGAAAAGTAGTCTGAGTTCCATACCATTTGGGTAAAATCACACGAAAGATCACGAATAAGATCAAATTCACCACATGAAAGCCTGCACATACCGGGGAGATGTGTCAATTTCACCATCAGTTGAAATTCCCCAAAATTTACACATGAATAAACTCCTCAGAAAACAGCAAGGACCATTAACAAGAATCTAATATAGAACTCCTCGAACACTTCAAGTAATTCGGAATTTAACTCAAATTCTAGAGATCGCGACAAAAGGAAACCATAGAAAGAGACGCAGAGAGAGAGAGGGAGAGGGAAAGAAGGTGCATGCATGTGCGGTGGTCCGCGTCTCACCGAATCTAAGACCAGTACCGGCGGAGAGAATCTGAGAACTGATCGGGCTGTACCGAGGCGCGTGGAGTTCACAGCCGACAATGGTGGAAACCTGAAGGAAGCCGTAATCTCTGAGCAGGCAGGTCTCGATCTAGCGCGTAAAGTAAACGAACGGCTCAGGTGAGTGAGGTCACACAGGCTTTGGAACTTCGACCTACGGAGGGAAAAACCAGATTATTGGGGTTTATAGGGCCGAGAATAAATAGTTGATACTTGTGTATCGTACTCCATACTTGTCCCCAACATTATCAAGCAATCAGTCTGATAGTTTAATATTTGTAAGTCTGAATCTAGTAATAAAAGTACTCAAAGACATTTCAGTATTCTTTTAAAAAAAAATCAATACTTGGTTACTTGTTTTTTAAAAAAGAAATTTGCTTTACATATTTATTTATTTTTACAAAAAGTAACTTAATTTAAATTTCTAAATTAAATTTTGAACATATTACAGGCTTATAAATGCTTATATGAGTGATTAACTTTTTGTGGAGTGGCACAAATCTTTTCACATTTTTATATATCAATATATAATAATAAAAAGAACTAATATTTTGTATATATTTATCTTTTTCTATTATATTATAATAAATTCAGCAAAAATAAATAATATTTAAAAATAATATCCCAAAAACAATTGGCATATTAATAAGTAATACACATAATCAAATTTCAATTTTGTCCATATATATGAATTGCACGTATGGGAGGGACGATTCCGAATAATTGGCCTTTTTAAAATGTATAGATCGAATTTGAATTGTATAGATATTTAGAATTCACAATTTCATATATGCTTTGAAAAAGATCAAAATATTTGCATATTTTAATTTAGGTCTTAATATTAATTCTAAAATAAAATAAAAATTAATTGTAAATATTGATGCATACCATCAAGAATGAGGAGGAAAACATTAAAAAAGTAACATTGTAGTAAACTTGATTACCGAACTCTACTCTCTTTAACTTATTCTTCTCTTTTAATTGTTTTTTTTTTCATTCGTGATTTTTTTGTTGTCGGTAATCGGCTTTGTATCAGTTCCAAAAATATATATATATATATATTTACGTATTAAATTTTTTGTAGGAACCGGAGAGAAAATACTTTCTAATTTATTAAATGAAATAAAACAAATAGAATTGAATATGTATGAGAAAACCAACACCATTGGCATCTTCTATAGTAATTGAAAAGATAACTTTTGTACAAGTATTGAAAGCATAGAAAAAAATAATTCGCTAAACTATCTGCCTAATGTTCTTTTGCTCTCTTTTCTTAGTGTCTCAGTTTAGTAATTTTACGTCAATGACCATTCTAACATTGCTTTTGTCAGTGGCTTAATCGCCTTATTGCCTTTTCCAACATGCAAAATAATGTCTTTCTTCTTCACAAACTAGTGTTTGCCTATGGTGGGGTTGGCTGCATGCGGTGGAATTAATGTAAAGGGGTTGAGTTTTCGCAGTTCTTGGTGGTCAGATCGAGCTTGTGGTGAAGTCTTTTTAGGTGGTGGCCTATCGATTAAGTGTATGGTTAAGCAGACTTAGACTCGATCTCTTTGCCTATTTTCATGTATCTGATGTTGCACATCGTGGATAGCGAAACTTATCGAGTATGGATTTGTCAGTTTGTGTGGAGATTTTGACCACGTGGTTAAATATGGCTTCACAATTGTTTTATAGTTTCACTATTAAACTTATTATCTTTTGCTTGCATTGTTTCTTATGATTGAATTAAATATACATATCATTAGTGGTTAATTTTTGTTGTATTACGTCAAATGGAACAAATTTGATATAGTATATATTCTGAATTTAGTTTCTGCCTCGATTTGATACTAACAAATTTTGAAATCTAGATCAGTTATTTCTGTTTATTCCTAATAGAATTATAATATAATGGAGTTATAGAAAAAAGAGAAGGAAAATATTATACTTAGGAATAAGGACTCACAAAGATAAGTAAATGAACAAATACTAAACCATAATTCGTGCTTGTATGGAGAAACATATTATTTTTATGTTATTTTTTTCTTTTAATTTTTTTTTAATTTATTTAATTTGGTGACGAACATTAAAATTTTTATGTTAATTTTTTATTTTATTATATGACTTTGTCATAGTATAATTCTATATATGTTATTATTAGAAAATAAAATTAGTTTCTGTTTTTTAAGTAGTTTTACTTGTTTGGTTATAATGAATAATCAAAAATATATCTATAATTCTTTGATTAACGTAGTTTTTGCATCATTTATTTATTGTTTAAAATCGATATAGGGTTTAACTCGTGCTATGCGGAAGTGGATTCTCAGTTAAAAGTATAAATATTTAGATTTTTAATTCATGAAGAACATTGATCTTACAAAAATTAATCTATTATCGTCATCCATAACGTTGTTTAATTTAAAAACATTAATTGTTTTAATGATAGTGCATATACTACAATTAATAATATGAAGTGTTAATGTTAATATTGGTAAATATTCTATTAATCATAAATATTTTTTTTGTATAGTTGATTTAGAATTTAACTCGTGTTGTGCAAAAATATATCCTCAAATAATAATATTGATATCTAGTTTTCAACCCATGAAAACAATGTTGTTAAACGTATTAAACTATACTCGCATTGCATAATACTATTCTAATTAAGTATATTTATCATTTTAAAAGTAAAAATCTTCAACCCGTGAAAACAATTGAACAATATTAAACTTGCATAGCATAATAGTGTTCAACTTCCGATGTGGATATAGATTAATAAAAAGATATTTAGCATAATATTGCATAACACAATATTATGTTATTCAAAATTTTAAAAATGTAATGAAAATATATTATAGTAAAATTTGATTCTATCAAGTTTGATTTGTATATATTAAAGAAAAAACAATATGTAATTTATTGTAGAAGTTAAAAATATGTAACATTTATATGGAATGATTTCAACTTATAATATAGTATGCAGATTTTACCAAATAAAATTAATAAATGGATCTCACAAATAGTGTTTTATTATTTAGTATGTAGAGTAAGAAAATGTGATTTCAATAATTGTAAGTCACTCAAATATAGTAATTTGGTTCCATTAAAAACTCAATTCAATTAATCAAACTTTTTGTATTATGAATTCGGATTTCTTGCATTTAAACCTTGTTATCAATATTGGAGTGCGAATGAAAACAATGGTCATGTTCGTTTGCCAGGCGCTAGCGGCAGCGATTAAAATTGTGTTCGTTTGTCAGTCGCTGCGACTAGCGATTAAAAATTTTAGTCGCTAAATTTTTTAGTGTTTCAAAATAGATTCAGCGACTGCTAATCGCTGCCGCTAGCGACTGGCAAACGAACACAACCAGCGACTGATAACAGCTGCAGCTAATCGCTGCCGCTAGCGACTGACAAACGAACATGACCAATCTTATACATACACATATATATAGGAGGTAAAAATGAAAAGATCTCTTTCAATTTCCCTTGTGGGATCTTGTGTTTACTATTAAAAACCCAAAAGTTTATGATATATATTATATTAATATTTGGTTCGGTTAAGATTTGATTTATGTATTATAATATATATATATATATATATATATATATAATATTTATCCGATCACATTTTAGTTAAATTATTTTTTTTAATAAACTATGACCCGGTCAACTTGATATTTATCATTTACAATTTATTGATTTGGTTCTATTAAAAACCAATTTAATCAAAACCAAAATTTCCTTAAACTATTTTTTATCACATACATATTTTTAATTCAACACAACTAAAAACAAAATTAAATTGAATAACTTTTTACTATTTAGATCCTGAATAAATTAGGTTTTTTGCAAGTTAAACCATTACAAATAATTTTTATCATATTCCGTTTATAAATTCAATTGCATTAAAAATCAAGTTTACTTTGTTAAATTTTATGTTTGGATCCCGATTAAATCGAGTTTTCTGATTAAATCGAGTTTTCTGCACTCACTAAACCAAAATTGGTGTAAGATTAAAAGTGTGATTGGCCCTACGTTTTGCAAGCGTTTCGTACAAGACGCGTTGATACAACGTCTATCATGAGTTAGTACACATGTGTGAATTATATTATATAACTGTCTTTTAACTTCAATGTTGTAACACTCCCAAACTGAGAGTTTACAGGTGCTTATGCTTTTTTTTTCTTTTTTTTTTTTTTTGGTGCATGATTTTAAATTTTTAGGTTGAGACTATCAACATATAAAATATATAAAAATATATCAATTTTTATTAAAAAAATAATATACTTTAATATACTACAACTTAAATTCAAAATAGCAAGTTAAAAATTATAATAAATTTACTAATAATAATAATAAATCTTAAAAATAGTTTTTTCCTACAATTATCACTTCTAAGTTTATCAAAACTGATATAGGTTTACCAACTGAACTATGGATTGTTGCAATTATGCAGATCAAAAAATAAATGTTACTTGAAAAGTACTTGTCTTGATGAAATCGATAAACAAAGTGTTTGAGCAAAAAATTTGAAACCTTTTGGTTTGGTTTTTCCGTGGTTTAAATTTAAGTATCGACTTGACTGTTTGAAAAAACAATATAAGTCTTACAAATGCATAATAAAAAATGCTATTGGAATGAGTTTTAATGATTTAGGATAGCTCGATATGTCAACTGATTGGTGAAACGAATTAATAAAAGTAAGTAATTATAAAATTATTGAAATTTCTAGACTAAAAATTGTTAGTATATTGTTATTATACTAAATTTATAATTTTATGTTTTATATTTCAAAGTTATCCGGAATCATCTAAGTTAACAACAAATTTTTTTGCGAGACATTTCTCTGCTTGATCGTCTTTATGCACGAGTTAGTGTTTCAATAAATAAAGAATGATAATCTCGAGCTGGTCCACAACAATTTCCCATGGTTCTTCAAGTATGCTTCGCACAACAAGTGGAGTATGATGAAAATGTGGAACAAGTCGGACGATAAGAAAATCGGCTTCACGTGTTTGAATAATGACTATCATTCAATGTTCTAAATAATGTTTGGTGATGTATATATGTTTGGTATTCGAGATAACATTTTTAATATTAGTGATTTAGTTTTAATATTTTTAATAATAATTTTTATTTAATGTTCAAAATAAATAATTTTTTGTATAAAAAAAATTGTCTCTCAGCTTCAGCTCTCAACTTCCGCTCTCAGCTCCAACTATCAGTTCTTAGCTTCAGCTCTCAGCTTCCGCTCTCAGTTTCCGCTCTCCACTCTCATTTTCGCTGCATTTAACCACCCTTCTCTTCACCACTTTACCAATTGCGCCTTAAGATTGATCTTAGCACACGCACACACACGTGCACACGCACACGCACACACACGCGCACGCACACATGCATGCATACACGTACACGCACATGCATGCATACGCGCACACACGCACACACACACGCACACGCGCACACATATGCGCACACGCACACGCGCACACATGCGCGCACACGCACACGCACACACGCATGCATGTGCGCACACGCACACGCACACACGCACACACACGCACATACACACACGCGCATACACACGCACACACACACGCACACACACGCACCCACACGTATACACAGGCACACACATCCACGCACGCACACACTTACACACATGCACACACACATGCATACACACACACACATAATCACACACACATGCACGCACGCTAAAATAATATATAGTATGTGGTATACTTTTATAAAATACATAATTTGAATAGTCATCTTGAGATTGTGTTTTTTCTTAAACCCTTTCAGGAGAGAGAGAGAGAGAGAGAGAGAGAGAGAGAGAGAGAGAGAGAGAGAGAGAAAAAAAACAAATCTCNACAATGACAAAGCTCTTCTTATTCACCTTCCTCTACACAGTAACAACTCTAACATTTTCGCCATTATCAACTTCGGGGGCAACATCTTTCCATACTGATAGGCTTAGAATTTAATCCTAAAACTAATGCTGCAGAGAACAGATCACGATAG
>OVBE01005975.1:2163-20681 GCA_900406425.1 Iberis pinnata
ATCGTTATGTGTATAGAATGTTGGTTAAAAGTTTTTGTAAGACCAATTTTATAATTTTACTGTTTTTTATACGACATATAAACGAACACATAAGCAAACATTAAAATTGAATAAGAGAAAAACATATGTTTAAACCGAATTAAAAATTAAAAAAATACAATTTAGTTGATGATGAAATCAGACAATTAAACTATTGAGACAAATAATATTTATCATATTCAGTTTATAAATTTGATTTTCAATAAAATTAAATTTAAGGATCTCGATTAAATTGTTTTCTTGCACCTACTACACCAAAATTGGTGTGAGAGTGAAACTAATCATTAAACTCATATATATAGGAGAAGGAAAAGGAGGATAATTCTATCAATTTTTTATGTAGGATACTTGTTTTTCAAACAAAATTATTATTCTAACAAAATATTTTTTAAAAATAGAATATTAAATATTAAATGTAATTCAATTAGAATTTTCAATATTTTAGGTAACTGAATTTAATAATAGGGAAATATTTTACTGTAAAATAAATTTATGTATTAGAAAGGAAACATTTATTTTTTAAAATATAACTCAAATATATATTTTTAAAAAGCTATGAAAACATTATTTTAAAATCACTTAGTTTATTTAAGTTTTTATAATTAGCTACAAATAAGCTTAATTACCAATTTTAATATATAGATTCTTCAAAACAATATATTTTAGTTATAATCGATTGATACAAAATTCATGAATATATTATGAAATAAAAATAATATTGAATTTATATATATATATATATATATTATTTAAGATATTTATCCGATTGATATATAAACCCCTGAATATTTGGAAACATTAAAATAACATAAAAATATTATTTTAAAATTAATTATCTTATTGAAGTTTTCATAGTTAGCTACAAATAATATAATTACCAATTTAAATATTTAATTTATTAAAATTATTTTATTTTATTTATATTCGTTTGATACAAACCCGTGAATATATTAAAATTAAAAATGCTTTTATTGAATTTTTTATATATTATTTAAGATGTTTATATAAATTTTTAACTTGATATAATAATTATTTAAGTAAGTTTTAGTTTTTTTAATGAACTAACCCGTATTTAGAAGATAAAAATAAATAAAACATTGGAACACTTTTATAAAACCAAAATAATATTTGATCCCTTTCAATTTTAAGTTTCTTATATTCAAAACGTATTAAACCTCGTTTTTATTATAAAAAAATTAAACTGAATATATTTTTTACTATTTAGTTGATGATTAAATCATACAGTTAAACTATTAAGACAAATACAATTTATAAATTTGATTTTCAATAAAATTAAATTTAACTGAATATTATTTGTTTTGATCTCGATTAAATCGATTTTCTGCAATTATCGCACCAAAATTGGTGTGAAATTGAAAATAATCATTAATCTCATATATATAAGAGAAGGAAAAGGAGGAGACCTCTATCAATTTTCGATGTGGGATACTTCTTCTTAAACGAAATCTATATTCTAACAAAATTTTCTTAAAAATTAGAATATTAAATATTAAATGTAATTCAATTAGATATTTTTGATATTTTAGGTAACTGAATTTAATAATAAGGAAATACTTTACCTTAAACTAAATTTTGTGTATTAGAAAGGAAACGTTTTTTTGAAAAATATAACCCAATTATATATATTTTTAAAAATACGGAAATTATTTTAAAATCAATTATTTTATTTATTTTTCATATTTAGCTACAAATAAGGTAACTACCATTTTTAACATTTAATTTCTCTAAATTTATAGAAAGATATGGAATATTCTTGAGACACAATTAATGTTGTTGCAATTTATGTAAATAAATTATACATTAATGTTAATAAAATTTCATAATCTGATATTTAGGAAACTAATCAAAGTTTAAATAATATCTTAATTTTAAAGTTTAAATATTTTGAATAATAATATGATTATGTAAAATATTAGATATTAATGTTAATAAAATTTGTAAGAAACTTATTAAACTTATCAAATTTTAATTTACAGTATGAAGATTCTTAAATTTAAATTTATATATTTAAAAGTATATTTTTAAATAAGTGATTGTTAAAATTACGTTTAATGTTATCTATATACAATTTTAGCTATTTTATCTGAATACGTTTAAAATAGTCACGATTTAAAAACTTTTTAGTTAAATACCTAAGATTTAATTAAAAATTTTATAGATATTTAACCGGATTTTTTAGATATTTATTCTATGATATTAATATATAAAAAATCTATATAACATGTAACCGATTTAAAATTTGAAAAATTAAAAAAATGTAAGTGAATCAAAATTTTACATATTTAAACATATTTTTAGGTAAATAAACTCAAAGATAAGTAATAATTTTATTTTAAAATAAATTCTTATACTAAAAATGAAATGTTAAAAAATAAATAAGACAAAAAAATCTTGCTTGCGATTCGAATCCTCTCACGAAATGAACACACCAACACCAATAGTGTTAAAGTGATTTCAATCGTCATTGTATCAATCAGTTTTTTATTAAGATTAAATAGATTCCGGGTCAAATCCGACCTGTTTTAGGATCCGCGCGTTTCTAAAGATTTTTGGATGAAAATACCTCTTTTTCTGAAGTTTTATTCAAAAATAACTTGTTCCACGAATCGAACTCAGGACCTTGAACGCAAATCGAAAAATTTGAACTATTATAACCCTCCGAATTTTTTTGTTTGTTCTTGTTAAATTTTCAACCCAATGGCATTTGCTATAAATATTATCTTTATTTTGTCTTCCTCCAAAAATGTACTTCTCCTTCTTTAATAGTATATATATAAAGAGAATATATACTATTATTTAACATCAATTGTTCCTTACGAACAGTACAAATATTCATTTAATAATTATCTGAAGAAATATGTTAATTTAAATTAAGTTGAAAAGAAAGTTTGCTAAATAATGAAGTTTTTTTTCACTAGTAAAGTAAATAGTAGGGTTTAACCAAATATCAGTTATATCGTATTCACTCGGTTATTTTCTTTGATTCGAATTGAGAAGACCAAATATCCGTTAAATTTTAGAGCTAAACAATTAGGGTGCAAATGGTTGTAATGTTATATGAACAATTTTTTTGTGGGATTGTTGATTATGATGGATCCTCGAAAATTACACCATTTGTTACTTTTTACCTTTTGGTTGAAAATTAGTAAGACCCACTTTTTTGGTGGAAAAATGGAGTGTTCAGCTCATTTTTGTTCCTCTACAAAAGAGTAGAGGAAAACTGTTACGCTAAAAAAATTTTAACTGCCATTTTTCCACTAGTTATGGTTCCACCTAATTTTATTCTTCTTGTTCTATCGATTTTTTTTATTGACCACCATTTGCACCCTTAGTAAAATTCAATATTCGTAGGGGATAAAGCGTATCAAAAATAGCATTTAGAAAAATATTGGATATCCGCTCCGATCCATATAATTATAAATACAATACATTACTTGTATATAACATATAACCTATTTATGTATCTACACAATTATAGATTATATTTTGGAGTTAAGTAAAAAAACATATTTTTAGACCTTTAAAAGTCCATTTGATGAAAATCGAAAGAAACATATTTTTGGACCTTTAAAAGTCCATTTGATGAAAATAATATATATGAAACAAATCTGTTGACAAAAAAAAAAATCTAAATATTTTAATTGGTTTATATACTTCTTTTTTTGGTAAAAACTAAAAGTAATATTCATTTTAAAAAGTTAACTCAGTAGTTTTTTTTTGTTAAAAAGTTAACTCAGTAGTTTCTACTTTCTTACTCTAACTCTTGGTCTTTGCTATTTACAATTTTTACATGTATAAAATTTGAAACTTATTAATTTCTTATACTATGTTAAATCTAGTTTCAAATAGCTTCTTCGTGATTTTGTGTTCTACTGATTAGACACAATATTTTGGTCTTTTTGGAGTTGATTTTAAAAATACATATTTTGGTTATGAAATTTATGTTGGCATTTTAAATGGATCCAAAGGATATCTATGAGTATTTAAAATATTTCTCGAATATCCAAAAATTTCGGATTGAAACAGATCACAAAATCAAATATCCGACTAATACAGAACATATAATGGATATTGAAAATTTTTATACTATTTACTTCTTACCCAGAGCTAGTAAATAGTACTAATATAGAAATTAGGGAAAAAAGAAAGCAGAGAGTGAGTGAGGACCATAAGCAAAAGCAACACCTAGACATTTGACTCTGACAGTGTTTTGCTTTGACTGTAACCCCTCGATTGTCTCTGAGTTGGTTTTTTTTTTCTGGTGCCCTTTGACTGTGTCTACCCACTCGTACCCCACCACGTGTCCACATCGGCCTCTTCTCAAATCCAACTGTGATTAGTTATTAATTTCTGAAAATAATCTACCACAATAAAATAAGTTTCTTTTTTTTCATCTCCTAATCTATCCAATCTAAACTAGTTAAACTATATTTTTTGAGATTGGAATACATGTCAAGATCTAAGCCCAAAAACTTACCTCCTACTAGACCACTAATAATCGGCATCACAATAAAATAAGTTAATATTAAATGAGTGGACATTTGTTGAAAATGCCATAATTGATAAACAAATTTTCAAAAATGCCATAAAGATTATTTCTTTCTTCAATGCATGCGGCACTGTAGTAGTTGACTAATTACTAGCGTATATTTGAATTATTTTTCACTAGTTTATAGCGCAAAAAAATTATTTGGGTTTAAGAGACATGATGTGACTGACATGCATTTAACAGACATGATGTGACATGCATTTAATTCTACTGACAAATTATTTTTTTTGTCCATGGTTATATCTTTCAGTCCATGGTTATATCTTTCAGTCCTTGAAACTTGTTATGTAATTCTGCTGATAGACATGTTATTTATTTTTGTTCATAATTATACCTTTCAATCCTTTATACTTGTTATGCGGTTCTGCTCATAGAAAAGTTATTTATTTATTTTAAATTTTTATATCTAGAAGATTACACTATTTTGAGAAGTTGGTTAATATTAAAGCTTAAAAATTCACAATAAGAGTAGAATTTATAATCATCCCTTCAATATTATATAAGAATATATACTACATAATAATATTAGACAAGAGATATCTAATGGAAAAGATATTGCAATGAACTGCTCCACCATATCAACTAGATATATTTTTTTCCATGCTCTCCTGGTAAAAAACAATTTATTCGGTGGACATCTAAAGCTGGAGTTGTGGGAGAAGTAGCGACTTATTTTTCTCAATATCAAATTGAGAGAGATAAAGAAAGAGAGAAAGAGAGAGAGGGAGGGAGATATAAAGTATATATGTAGTCTCAGTGGTTGTCCACTGTCGTCGCACTCGTTTTGTCCACCGTCGTGGAGGCTGACATTTTTGCAAATAATGAAGATAAAATCCAGAGAGAAAAAGAAGAATCAAAGAAAATTTGAGAAGAAATAATAATGGATATGATGAAGATTTGTGGAGAAAGAACAAGAGAAAAACAATGGAGAATAGAGAGAGGATATAAAAGAATGGGAAATGTGAAAGAGAAAGGATAAGGTGCATTTGTCTTTTTACATGATATAATCTGTCATGGTGTATAATGTTTGGAGCTTATGACATTTTGCTAACTTTTCTATTTTTATGGCATTTTTGGTAATTATCTCTTAAATGAATGCTAAATAAAGTTTCCAACTTACCATTTTATAAAAAACACATACGTTTAAGTAAGTCATTTTAATATTTAATTTTCGTTTGAATCTATTTAAATATTCAATTTTCGTTGACTAGGCCACCGTCAAAAAGAGTTAATTAAACATTTTTAGCAAACGACGTCGTTGCTTTAAAAAAGAAAAAAATCTACAAACCATAACACGATATACATGACTTCCGGCGATGGAAATTAGTCGAGTTCTTTGACGGTACTTCGATTTCAGAGAATTCTTCGACGAGAGATCTGATTCCAACTATTTCTTCAACATGTGCTCTTATTCCAAAGACTTCTTCGATCACTAAATAGATAAATTTGTCTTTTGGATTCTTCATCATAAATCTCTCATTTAATTTATACTGGAAAAAGTGTTTTGCTTTGTTTTGGTTTTTTTAATCACAAAAAGAGAAATTTTACTTTAAAAAACTCAAGAATTTGTTGTTAATGTTACGTGTCAACGAGATTTTGTTTTGGTTTAAGGAATATCCTGTTTTGATGTATATGTTTGTGGAAGTAAACAGGATGCAAGTTAGCTTATATGTTATAGGTTGTGTAAGTTAACTACGATATAATGTCGTTCCATGACTTTTATATACAGTAGGACCACTTAGTTAAATGGGTGTAGAAAATGGTTCCTGAAGAAATTGAAAATTCATTGGTCAAATTTGGAATCTTGAAGTTGAGCTAAACAGTTTGCAATTGAATGTAGATCAAAGATGTGGTGCAAGAGTTGAAGCAAAATAGGTTGATGATTAAGTATGAGAAAGGGAAGTTGTTTGCCATAATCAATTCCCTTTTGGTGTTTATCTTTTTTGTAACCATCACAATCATCTATCTTTTCATGAATGGTAAAGCCAATATGTTCCTTAGTGTTTAAATGACTATTGTTTGGGGTTGGGAAAATGTTATTAGCATTTCATTTGACTAGCTCTTCTCTATTGTTTTTTGGTTTTTGTAATTACTTTATTTTCTTGTTTTCTAATTTTTGAAAACATCAGTGTGCAATACATGAAGCTCTTGAGAAATTTTGATTTGCTTTCCAATTTTTGGGTTTTGTAATTACTCTTTCCACTTCCACAAAAAGAAAGCTCTCGACAAGATACATAGTGTGCACTGCACAAATTGTGTTGATATTTTGGTGAATTTTATTGCTTCCTACAATCAGGATTGTGATCTGCAACCTCTGTTTTATAATATAGTTTAAGTTATATATGAAGTAGAATTTCAAACAGCATAACAAATTGTAGAATTTCAAACACATAGGTTTGAGTTAAGACATAACAAAGACACGCTATGTCTCTAACAATATATATAAAATGAATCGATAAGTTCCTACAAATTTGTTCTTGAACATCGAAGCCTATATCCTCAACATCATCTAATATATCATCGTATATGTCATCCACGGCAACATCACAATCATCACCCGCATCAACGTTACCAACACTTTCATCTCTAACAATCGTAATCTCTACAGTATTACGATGGATGTTTACAGTGCATTCCTCCATGGTGATTTATCAGAAGAAGTTTATATAAAGCTGCCATCTGGTTTTCGTCATATATATCCCAGTCAAGTTTTTCGTTTAGAAGTTTTTATATGGTCTTAAGCAAGCGCCTCATTGTTGGGTTTTTTTTAAGTTTTCACAATCATTGTTGAAATTTGGTTTTGTTCATTCTTATGACGATTAATCCCTTTTCACTTACTCAAAGGGCGGTATTGAGCTTCGCATTTTGATATACGTTGTTGATCTTACCATTTGTGATGATGATCCACCTATGTTGTATTGGTTTAAGGAATATATGGGTCATTGCTTTCATATGAAGGACCTCGTGCATCTCAAATATTTTCTTGGCATTGAAGTTAGTCTCGGGAAGAATGATTTCTATTTTACGCAAAGGAAATATGCTTTAGATATCATTATTGATTGTGGTTTGTTGGGTTCCAAGACAGCTGCTACTCCGCTAGAACATAAGCACGGGCTTGCTTTTGTTTACGAGCCTCTTCTTGACGATTCAAAGCCTTTTTGTTGGCTGGTCGAGCGTCTCATCTACTTGCTTTATACTCGACATGACTTGAGTTACACCGTTAATGTTCTGTCCCAATTCATGTAAAACCCAAAATTGGTTCATTGATATTACTCGGTTTCAATGCATAATAGTGGGCATTTATGTCTGCTATATTGCATTATTCCGAGAAATTTACTTGTAAAATTGTTCAAGATTCTAAGCGTTTGGGTCGTTTGGGAGCAAAAGATGTATTTCAGAGCAAATCAGAGGAATTCCAGAAGTTCAGAATGAAGTGATCGATCGTGCAAGAATTAGATCGCTCGAGCAATGGTTTTAGAGAGTGCTCAATCGAGCAAATCCCCCTGGAAAAATCCAAAGCTTATGATCGATTGGGCTAAATGAGGAACGATCGTGCTACTTCACAAAGTGCTCAATCGGGCAACCTTGTGATCGATCGAGCAACTTACCCGAGGAGAAGAAGAAAATTTCCAATTTTTGCAATCCAAGTTCTCAAATTATCCAATTTCCTTATTTTAGATTATTTTACTTTTTAAAACTATAAAAGCCTTTGGGTAGGGTTTATTTTCATTAAGCTTTATTTTATTTTGGAGAGTTTTTACTGAGGGAGAAGAGATTCAATACCTTGTATTTGGAGAAGAATTTCTGAACCTTTTCTAATATATCTATATTTACTCTATTATGTGTTCTTCAAAGATATTGATTTGTGTTTTCTTGTCAATGTCTGAGTAGTTCACTAGTTAGGTTTTAGGGTTTTCCCATGGAAATCAGGTTTGATTGTTATATTTAGGGCTGGGCATTCAGATTTCGGATCGGTTTCAGATCGGTTTTTTCGGTTTTTGGTTAACCGAAATTGGGAAATATAAAAACCGTTCGGGTTTTTAGTCAAAATCGGATCGGTTCGGTTTTTAAAAATTCGGTTTCGGTTTGGTTTTAAGATTTTTTATATAATCCATTTTGTATCCGAAAAACTGAAAAATTCGAAAAAATCCGAAAAAACCCAAAAACCCATGTAAACGAAAAAATTTGTAAACCTGCAACATAAAATTAAGTATGACATTAGGGATTTAGGATTATTAGTTTGTGAATTTCGGTTTAATTCGGTTATCCGAAATTAATTCGGTTCGGTTCGGTTTATTGAAAAAACCGAAATTTGTAAAAATAAAAATCCATTCGGTTTTCAACCTATAAACGGTTCGGTTTCGGATCTGATTTTTTGGCTCGGTTTCGGTTTGGATTTTTGGTTTCGGTTTATTATGCCCAGCCCTAGTTATATTTATCATAAGGGGATAACAATTGTTAGGTTCTTAGTCTAGATTTGTTATTAATGCATGAATTAGATTGATCATCTAGTTTATTGATATTAGACTAATAAACGCAAATAGATTTGGTTTAGAAGTTGGATCTAGTCCAGATGAATAAGTGTTCTTGCTTGCGAGAGTATTTTCCTGAATGCTTATGAACAATTGAATCTGAACATTATTGCATGATCGAATTATTTAAAAAACGGCGAGAGTTTGTTTCTGATAATTTGAGCATACAGTTTAATACTCTGAGAGGAGATTATTCTATCATTGTCTTTCATGTTAAGAACTATTAAATCCCTACATGATAGTTTGACTTTTAAACCTGGCTACATGTGGATTCCCTGATGCCTGACGCTTTTATTTCATAGTTACAACCGCTTTTATTTTACCGTTTTGATTCTTTTACAACCAATCTTATTATTCTGCTTTAGCTTGATTTGAGATTTAACTAAATTTTGTACTTTCTGGTTTATGTGGGATTCGACCCTATACTTTACTACATTGATCTGTTATCTGCAATGTTAGTTTTAGGAATTAAATTCTAGACCTATCAAAATTTTGGCGCCGTTGCCGGGGACCAATAGTTCTTCTTTAGTTTATTCAAGAGTTTAGTTTAAGGTTTTTATTTTACAGTACTCATCTCGTTCTTTCTTCTTGTTTTTGTTTTATAGGTGTATGATCAGAAGATCAGAAAAATCCTCTAAATTGCTAAGCCTCAGTAACTCAGAACTTGCAAAGATAGAACACTCAAACCGGAAAGCAAAGAAAGACGCAAGCTCATCCAATTCAATGGCTGACAACGTTGATCCAATCAATCTGGCTGCACATGAAGGTCACAACGATCCATCTGCTTTTGATTTCAACCAAATGATTATCCATCAAGAGCGAGGTGGTGGTAATGGCAATCTAGTGCCACCAGGCCAACAAAGAGCTGATAACAACCAAGCTCCATCGCAAAATCCCAATCCTCAGAACATCGATGCAAGGAACTTTATCTTGTATGGAGAGCCAGAGAGAGTTGCTAATCAACGCAATGCTCAGAACCATCCTCTAGTTGGTTCATTCAATAATCCCCAAGCATTCTATGCTAGCAGAAATCCCATCCAACCCCCACAACCTCAGCAAAGGGAGTACCAATTTCCCATCCAGCTCGTTCAGATGATCTATAACAACCAATTTAGTGTTTTACCAAATGAGCACCCAATGGATCATATTGACACTTTTTAGGAAAACTGTAGTACTATCAAACTCAATGGAATATCAAGCGATTTCATGCACTGTAGCTTGTTCTGTCACTCTTTAGCTGAAAGAGCACTTCGTAGGTTAAAATCTCTACCTACTAGATCCATTGTAACTTGGGAAGATTGCAAAGCAAAGTTCATCAATCACTTCTTTACTTTTGCTCAGAATCCTGTGGAATCATTCTATGAATCTTGGGAGCGATTTAAAGAACTGCTTCGTGATTGTCACACCACGGTTTCTCAGATGTAAGTCTCCTTAACACTTTCTATAGAGGGATTGACCAGAAGTACCAGCTGCCTTTAGATACAACCAGTGATGGAAACTTTATGAAAAAACCAGTTCCAGATGCCTATCACCTGATAGAGAACCTCGCATCTAGCAATAACAATCACTGCCCAGAGTTTGATCATCGAACAAAAGCACCTCAACCTTCTTCTAACTCTAAACTTTCAGAAATGAAAAGTGAATTCTCAGAGATGAAGGGACTGCTTAATCAGCTGCTCAAGAATCAGAACCTTAAGCATGTTAGTTTTGAAGATCTAGAGGTTGTTGCTTTGAGGTTCAGGAGCAAAGTTCTGAAGGTGTTGAAAAGGAAGTGAGTTACATCAATGGTCAAGGTCAAAAGCTGTACAATCAAGGGTATAACAAAGGATTTAACAAGTCTCACCCCAATCTATTTTGGAGAAGCACTAATGTTGAAAACCCCCAAGATCAACATTATCCACAACAGAAAAAGACCTTTGTGCCGAACTCTAGTTCAGGCAGTTTTCAGCAAACCTCTCAGCTTGTATTTCAACAACCACTACCAACTCAACCTCAACAAAGTAACACAATAGAGATGATGTTCAAGCAAATTTTAGAAGGCCAACAACAGTCCCAAAGAGATTTGAAAGAGCTGAATCAAAATTCTAAAGCACTATCTACACATGTGAAGCATTTGGATATACAAGTTGCTCAGACTTCTGAAACCGTGAAACAAAAAGTTGGTGTCTTTCCTGGGAAAGTTGAGGACAAACCAAAAGGTTTTTGTAAGTCCTTGGTTACTAATTTGGGAGAAGGAATGGGTAATTTGGAACAAGATGCGAATTTTGCAAAGTTGGAAAAAGATGCAGACAGATTTGCACGATTGGGCACTCCTTTCCCGATCGAGCAGTCCATTTACGGAGGAGGTGATCCATCGTGCAATTCTTACCCGATCGAGCGAACATGTGAAAAAAGTCCATAGGGAAACGATCGATCGGGCACTCTTGACGCCCGATCGAGCAGCTTAGTCGGGCAAGATAAAACACCAACTGCCCGATCGGGAACTTTTTGCCCGATCGAGTAGACGCACCTGGATTCTAAAACTCCTCTGAATGGTTATAAACCCATAATTCCATACCCAGTACCATTTACGAAGCTCATATCAGAGTTTGAGGATGGAGAGATGGGAAGAAACCAAATCCACTTAGGAAGCTTCATAAGCTACAAGACCCCAGGGAATTCTTAGTTCCTTGTTCAATTAATGGAGTAGATTTCACCGATTCTCTTTGTGATACTGGAGCTAATGTGAGCGTTATATCAGTGATTGTTGCTGAAAGATTGGGGCTATCAGGTATCACACCTTCTAGAATGAATTTTAAGCTTGCTAATGACTCCACTGTATCTTCCAGTGGGTTTATCGCTGATATATTGGTACAAATTGGAAACTGTCTCGTTCCTGTTGATTTCCACATCTTGGAGATGAATGGGTACCAAGATGAAACTTTGGTTCTAGGGAGACCTTTTCTTGCAACCGTAGGAGCCGTTGTTGATCTACCTAATCAGCGCATATCCCTGAAGAACATAAAGAAAAGGGTTTTCTATCCAGCGATTCCTCCAAAGGGAACACCTAAGCTGACTATGGAAAAGAGGAAGATGTGAAGAATGAACTTCAAATTGAACATGAACTCAAGAGTGTAGTTGCTGAAGTTTTGCACAAAGAACCTCATATCTTAAAAAAGAATAACAATCCCAAGGTCAAGGAAAAAGTGAAATTAGAACCGAAGCAGACAAAGAAGGATTCTCAAATGGTTTTGATCCCTCAAGCAATAGTTGGGGATACAATTGAGTATAAGGTGAAAATCAAGGGGTTTTCAAAACCCTTCTCAAAATTTAGAGTTTTACTCAGCCCGGAGTTCAAAGAGAGAGGGATTAATGTTACGAAAGGTGTGATGGGTAAGATCTAAAGCTGAAAATGTCTGGATTTGGAGCTTGTTATGGAACATCTCTGAAGGTTGACCCAATTCCAACTTAGAGGTAAGTACCGCCAAGCTAAGTGACGTTAAACAAGCGCTGAGTGTGAGACAACCCACTATTTAAAGTCTAGGTTAGCTAATTTTCAAATTTTGAGTCAGTTTTAGTCCTAACTTACTTATTTTTAGTTTTGAGTTCAAAGTTATTCAGGTTATTACTGGTGAAAGATCTTCAAAACATTCCGGATTATCTCTTATCTATTTTGTAGTACTCATCATCTCACTTGATTTGTTGGTTCTCTTAGTGGTTTCTCTCTTGTGCTTGCTAATTTTAATTAGTATTTCTTATATCATTGCTCACCATTCACCACCTTTCTTGATGTTTTGTCTTAAGTTGATTTTAGATTCATGATCGATTGTTTTTCTCACTAAGTCATTCTTGATTCTTGCTAATTATAATTAGTATTGCTTGATCATTGCTCTTTATTTACCAATTTATTGTGTGATACTGAAATGATTGCTGTTAACTGTCCTGAATGATGCCTCTTATACATGATTCTTACTAATTTTTGATTAGTATTGCTCGATCATTATGTCTTTACTGGTTTCTCTTACAACTGATTCTTGTTAGTTTTAAGCTATCCTTGCTCAATCATTGTTCAATCATTGCTAACACTTCTCTTGAGTGCTTGTTATTTTTGCATGAATAACATATGAGGCATAGGAATTCAGAACATATTAGAGAGAAATTCACCATTAGTACCTCTCTTTCCCTTGAACTCATATAATATTGATTATCTACTTTCATCTATTGAGGAATTTTCTATTGATTCTGGTTACTCTTATTCCTTCTCTTGGATTTATTTTCACACCAAGACGGTGTGAAGTAAGTCTGGGGGAGGGTGTAAAGATACTAACTATGTTTTGATGTTTTGTCTTTTTAGTGAAAATTTTCAAAATTTTTGTTTTTGATTTAGGTGAGTCTATCGAGTCGAAGGAACCATGATCAAAATCAATGATGATAAATAACCAAGTGTGGGTATGGTATTCGATTCCTATAGATCACTGACTTAGATTAATTGCTGAGATTAGGATTGGAACCCCATTACTGATTGCTTTGTTTCTGAAAGTTCTGATCTTTTGAGTTATTGATGATTTGATGCTAGCTCTGCCATGATATGACTTAATTTGAATTTTGAATTATTCTTGCTTATGGTGTTGATATACTATGAGAATTAGGTACCTTTCTCTTTAGTTTTCTGTAAAACCGACAAGTTCTTTCAGTACGATCCAGGTCCTTTCTCTCTCTCCGTTCATAAATTAAAAGAAAACGGTTCAGAAAAAGGGTTGAAAGCGTGACATAGAAGTCCATAGTCAACCCCAGCGAATTGCCGTCTGCTAAAAAAAAAAAAATGATGAAAAGAAAAGAAAAAAGCGCAAAAATGCGAAGAAAAAAAAAAGAGAAAAGCAATAAGATACGAAAAAGAAAAAAAGAAGATAGAAAGGGAGAAAAATGATCAGGACCAGAAGTCGGTTGATGCTCTGTTTGGTATGTGCATTTTGATAGAAGAGGTACTTGAGTAAGTTGATTGATATACCATAGGTGAGAATGCATGTATCTGAACTTAACTGAATTTAAAAAGTTGGTTGATATGATTTGGTACTTGATTGATTTAGGATTTAGAGTAAGAAACAAGTCATTAGTTTAGTGGTGGTAAGAAATTCATTCAAAGTATTGTTTGAGATTGGTGTCTTTTGGATTTGAAACTATGCTGATGGTTTTTGAGATTTTGTGAGTTTCTGTGTGGTCCATTTCAAACTTCTTCTCTAGATTTGATCTTGCTTTACTTGAGGACAAGCAAAGATCTAAGTATGGGGGAGTTGATATTACTCGGTTTCAATGCATAATAATGAGCATTTATGTATGCTATTCTGCATTATTCCGAGCATTTTCCTTGTAAAATTGGTATATTTTTAGGATTCTAAGTGTTCGGGTCGTTTGGGAGCAAAAGATACATTTCAGAGCAAATCAGAAGAATTCCCAAAGTTCAGAATGAAGTGATCGATCGTGCAAGAATTGGATCGATCGAGCAATGGTTTTAGAGAATGCACGATCGGGCACTTGGGTGCTCGATCGGGAAAATCCCCCTGGAAAAATCTGAAGCTTATGATCGATCGGGTTAAATGAAGAACGATCGTGCTATTTCACAAAGTGCTCGATTGGGAAACCTTGTGATTGATCAAGCACCTTACCTAAGAAGAAGAAGAAAATTTCCAATTTTTGCAATCCAAGTCCTCAACTTCTCCAATTTCCTTATTTTAGATTATTTTACGTTTTAAAACTATAAAAGCCTTTGGCTAGAGTTTATTTTCATAGCTTTATTTTATTTTGGAGAGTTTTTACTTAGGGAGAAAAGATTCAACACCTTGTATTTTGAGAAGAATTTCTGAACCCTTTCCAATATATCTATATTTACTCTATTATGTGTTCTTCAAAGATATTGATTTGTGTTTGGTTGTCAATGTCTGAGTAGTTCACTAGTTAGGTTTTAGGATTTTTCAAAGGAAATCAGGTTTGATTGTTAGATTTATCATAAGGATATAACAATTGTTAGGTTCTTAGTCTAGACTAGTTATTAATGCATGAATTAGATTGGCCATCTAGTTTATTGATATTAGACTAATAAACACAAAGAGATTTTGTTTAAAAGTTGGATCTGGTCTAGATGAATAAGTATTATTGCTTGCGAGAGTATTGTCCTGAATGCTTATAAACAATTGAATCTGAACATTATTGCATGATCGAATTATTTAAAAAATGGCGAGAGTTTGTTTCTGATAATTTGAGCATAGGGTTTAATACTCCGATAGAAGATTATTCTATCATTGTCTTTCATGTTGAGAACTATTTAAAAAAAAAAATCCCTGCATGATAGTTTGACTTTTAAACCTGGCTACTTGTGGATTCCCTGATGCATGGCACTTTTATTTCATAGTTACAACCGCTTTTATGTTACTGTTTTGATTCGTTTACAACCAATCTTATTGTACTTTCTGGTCTCTGTGGGATTCGACCCTATACTTTACTACATTGATTTGTTCTCTGTAGTATTAGTTTTAGGAACTAAATTCTAGACCTATCATTCATTGGGAAGCAGCTCAATGGGTTGTTCGGTATCTAAAAGGCTCTTTGGTCAAGGTATTATGTTAACCTTGTCGCCTGATTTGACTCTATCTGTGTATTTTGACTCAGATTGGGTTACTTTTTGTTAACTCAACGTTCTCTTAGCGCCTACGTTGTTCTCATTTGTGGTTCATCGATCAGTTGGAAAACTAAGAGACAAAATACGGTTTCTCATTCTTCTGGTGAAGCTGTATATCGGGAAATGACAGTTGCTGTGCTGGAAATTCAGTGGGTTCTTAAGCTCTTAGCCAAAATGGTCTTTGGCGTTTTGTCTCTGGTTCAGTTTTTTGTGATAGTAAGGTCACCATATATATCGCTGCAAATCTGGTTCCATGAGCGCATATAATACATAGAATCCGATTGTCATGTACTTTGTGATGCAATAACAGATGGTTCGAAATTGTATGCGTCAATACCACTGTTTAGCTCGCTGACGTTTTCACTAAGGCCTTGGCTCGCGATCAATTCCTATTTCTTAAGTCCAAGCTGGACATACAAGATCTTCATACACTAACTTAAGGGGGAATATTGAGGAGTATATTCATTAAGGAGAATAAGAAAAAGATAATAAACAAGTCGGTTGAAAAATAAGAATTCTACGGCAAACCAATATACTAAAGTAGATTGGCAAGTTTTTAAATGTGATTTATCAAAAACAAAGTATTTAAATGTGATATGGCGTGTTTTGAAATCAAGTTATTAGCCTTGGGGATCAGGGATTAATAGGGGATATAATCAAATATCAAATATATACTATGTAAAAAGTGAAATTTCAAAATTACGAGGCTATTCACGTCAGCTCACAAGAACTAAATTTAAACCAATTAAAATGGACAGGTGTTAGATGTGATTAATCACTCTACTTTATAAACATTAAAACAATAAAAAACTTAAAAGCGTCTTCTTGGAGCATTCAATCACTCTTCCATAATATGTATTGCTTCCATATCACAATGCCTAGATGATCGGTACAGTTTGGAAATTGATAATGAGAGAAATAAAGATGGCAACGAAAGTAATAGCAAACTAGGATTTCCTATGTATTTTCTCCTTCTTCCATTGTATACTCTTTGTTTTGCGAGTGACTTTTAGATCTATATTTGTAGGATGAAATAATTAGGCAAATCTGATTCTCATTAAAGTTTAAATCACTATTTATACAAAGAGAGTTGATTAATAAAATAAACCAAGATAACACCAAATCTTATAGGATAGATTTGTTGTTATCATATACATTGTAATGCCCCCCCCTCTCAAATTGGAAGTGCGGTATCACATCCCAACTTGGACACTAGTCTCTCAAAAGTCGGTCTTGAAATCGCCTTCGTAAGTAAGTCAACAACTTGATCTTTGGTAGAAACATGTGGTGTGACTATCAAACCGTCTTGAACTGCATCACAAACCTGATGACAATCGGACTCGGTGTATTTTTTCCGTTCATGAAACACCGGATTTGCCGCAATATGAATCGATGTTTGACTGTCACAATATAAAGATATCAGTTTAGAGAGTGATAGACCGAACGATTCATGCAACGCCTTAAGCCACTTAGGTTCCCGAAGAGTATATGCCATTGCACGATACTTGGCTTCGGCGAAAGAACAAGAAACTATTTGTTGCTTCTTAGTCGTCAAGGAGATAGGTGAGTCACATAAGAACACAACATATACTGATAAAGAACGTCTAGAACGAGGACAAACAGTCCAGTCCGAATCACAATATGCAGTCAACAGTAAATTGCAATCTGACCGAAGTAAAATACCATGAGACGGGGTGCCTTTGATGTACCAAACGAGACATAACGCCGCATCCCAATGAGGAACCAATGGTGCCTGCATAAACTAAGAGAGGATATGTACAGCGTAGCTCAATTCTGGACGAGTGATGGTAAGATAAATAAATCGTCCTACTACTCGTCTATAAGCTGTCAGGTCTGGACATTCCGATCCCGTAGCGCAGCCAAGCTTGTGATTGATCTCCATAGGTACAAACAAGGGCTTCGCACCGAGTAAGTCCGCTTCGCTAATAATATCCAAAGAGTATTTTCGTTGAGACAAAGTAAGACCCTCTGGACCCCGCGAAACCTCTTTGCCAAGAAAGTATCGTAACTTACCAATATCTTTCATTTTAAAGCAAAGATGAAGGTGTGCTTTGAAATGTCGAATCGCTGGAAATTCATTCCCAACTACTCCCTCTGTTTTTAAAAGATTGTCGTTTTAGCTATTATTTTTTGTTTTTAAAAAACGTCGTTTTAGGTTTTCAATATAGCAATTGAATGAATTTGACTTTTTTGACCAATAGAATAACTGCAGTACTTTTTCTAGTGGTTGATTTAGAATACTTAATGTTATTTTTTATGGAAAACATAAATTTCTTAATATGTGTGTAAAACCTAAAAAGACAATATTTAAAAAACGGAGGGAGTATAACAAAATCATCAACATAAACCAATATATGGATAATGATGTTATCTTTGATCAATGAGAAAAATGAGTAGTCATGATAACATTGCACAAACCCGTAAGATCTCAAAGCTTTTGTTAGCTTAGAGAACCAACATCAAGGTGCGTGACGAAGACCATAAAGAGACTTCTTTAGTTGATACACCTGAAAAGGGTCACATGTATTAAATCCTGGTGGCAGCTACATATAGACCTCTTCTTGGAGATCTCCAGGTAAAATCACATTATAAACGTCCATTTGATGAATCTCCCAAGCCTTGGCAGCCGCAAATATTAAATAAAAACATATTTTAAAATAAAATTAAAAACTAAAATTAAAATTAAAATCAAAAACTTAAAAAC
>OVBE01005976.1:0-20679 GCA_900406425.1 Iberis pinnata
TCATCACTTCAGAGAATGCTTCAGCTCTCCAGTCGCCGTCACCGGAGAATACTTCAGCTCTCTGAAGATCATTACAGATAGCACTTCTGCTCTCCCATCATGTTGCTGGGCTCTCTGATAATGGGCTCTCAGCCCGTCAGCTCGAAATGTGCTTCAGCTCTCTTTGGCGATTGGGCTTCAAAAGCCCATTTAAAAGACCGCGGCCCATTTAGCGAACTGAGGAGTTTGACCAAGCTTGCGACGGAGTCAACGCCGAAGATTGCGCCCAAGTAATTGCAGGATTGACTGTTACAAAGGGAATTCAAAGAAAATATATGCGCATTGAATGCCATAAATGCAAGGCCATTAAGAGAGCTGAGAGAGGAGAAGATAAAAAGCAGGGGGAGAGCTCTAGGGTGGGGGTTCGAAATTGACTTGTAACATTCTTGAGAAACTACCTTGTAACTTTGAGAGAGAAATTCATAAAGCAATAAACACTATTTTTCGATTTTCTTTGAGTTTTATTGATATTTTGGTGTGAGGCGATTTCCGCTCTCACAGCCGTCCTCACGAACTTTACTTTCACAATCGGCTTCTACACTTTCTTCTCTTGATTTTTCTTTTCATCCGTTGGGTTGTCTTTCCTCTTACCCCCTAGCCTCGTTTCGACCTTTTTAAAAAGATTTTTCTTTTGATTCGATTCCTTGAGTATTGTCTCTTTCAATTTTGAGAGCGATGATTTGAATTGAACTAGGGTTTGTTTGAGTTTGAAGTTTGTCGATAAGTTGAGAGGATTGAGAAGTAAAATAAAATTCAAATTTGTTTTTACTAAACCGAGTGATTTTGGTTTATTTGGTTAAAGAGTTACTCGATTTTGATTTAATTGGTTTAACTATACCACCAGGTCAGGTCGACCATTTTGATTTTAATCTAGGTAAAATCTGTAATTTTCTTAACTTTTTACGGTTTTTCTATTATTTCTTAACAATTCCATTTAATATAATTTTCTTTTTTTTTTTAACATGTCTTACGGAGATTTGTCATCGACAAATCGGGGCAATTGAGGAGATGACTCTATATATCCATCAATAATTTGTCCATAATTACATGTAGATATTCATTATCGACGCTTTCAAAGGACAAAGTGACCATCTATATAGCCGTGTTTTAAAGTAGTTGATCGGTCTATAGATCAATTTTTTTTTTTTTTTTTGGCGCGGGGCAAATTCCAAAAAAAAAATTGGGAAANGTCAAATTCCAAAAAACAAATTGGGAAATGCACGTATTTAAGTTTTAGTGGTAAGCGACATATGACCAATCAATTTATCCTTAGGAATCCATGGTATATAACAAAAACATACTTCTATATCGAAAGATGCTCCATGTCTCCTCTAATTTCTCCTTGTAAATTAGTGTTGTTTAATAATAATAATAATAATAATTATAATTACAATAATAATAATAATAATAATAATAATAATAATAATAATAATTATAATAATATTATTATCAAAATAATAAATTATAATAATAATAATATTAATATTAATAATAATGAAAAAATAAACAGCTAAATATATGAATCACTATTGCCAACTACGTCTTGCTATATTATGTAGAAACAACTATGTATAAAATGTATTACATGAATTTTAAAAACAAAAGAAACGTGTCGTGACACAAATTTTTAATATAAAATATTTTTTCTTTTATCATCATCATATCTCATGCCAAAAACTCAAATACCATTTATATTTTGAAAATAATTTTGTTGAAATTGTCTTGACTACAAGAAAACAAAAGATAAACTGACAAAAAAAAATGACTAGACATTTCGTCAGTATAAATACCAACATATTTCCTTTTGAAGAATGATCAAAATGACCACTGACAGATTTTAGTTCAATTTTTTACGTTCTTCGGGAATTCAGTTGCTTAACTTAAGACGGAACAAGATCATCGTAAATTGGTCGTTCAAATTATGACCGATTATCGTCTTGATCACTAATATCTAAATTACCGATAGAATATGCATCATTATTTTACCGATTTAGTTTATACCATAATCCCTAAAACCTAAACATAAAAATCATTGGGATACACAACATTTGATCATGTATATTACTTAAAATAATTAATTAATATGTAATGAACGATATAAAACATGTATTTTTAAAAACAACATATATTTTGATCTTAAACGTTTTATCCAAAACTACTTGTAAACTTATCATACTTGTCACTAACAAGTTAGATATAAGTTCTACAAATATTAAATATAATATTGAATATAACTTTAGTCTTTTAATAACTATTGTTCTTCACATATTTGTTTTATGGTAACTTAAGCCCGAAACGAAATCACTAAACCTTAAATAGAATTTTGTACCATAGTGGAACTAACTTTTTTTAAAAAAAAATAGTTATTTTATGCCTAATATAGGTTTGTCTTATCTATATATACTAATATATCAACAATATCTCCTATAAAATATTAACTAGATATAATTCTCTATATTTTTGTAAACAACGTTTTTTTTTTCTCTGTGTTTTTATTCTTCTTCTACCATATATAAATTCCTCTCTAAACACATATCCATAAGATTTCTTATCAAAATCCACAAAAGAAAAATATCAAGTTGTATATGATCTAAGATGACATATAAGGTAACTTCTTAGATGTGTAAATTCATTTATATATGTTTAGTTTCTGTTTTGATATACAAAGGCGACATTATGAGCTGCTTATCACTTAAGCTACCTCTTACTTATTTACCTATAAAAAAGGCGACATTTTGGAGTGTTTTATTTCTTATAATTTTTGATATGATCTCTTAGATTTTAGTTTTTTAAGTGAAGAAAAAACGAACCTAATGCTTATTGGATCAATTCGTGATGTTAGGAAGACGACGTCTTTTGGAAAATCTATATTAGAAAATGATGTATTCTGAAAAATCTATTATAGTATATGACGTATTCTAGAAAATTTATTCTAGAATATGACGTGTTCTTGAAAATCTATTCTAGAATATGACCTCTTCTAAAAAATATATTCTAGAATATGACATCTTCTAGAAAATATGTTCTAAAATATGACCTAGAATATATTTTTTTATTGTGTTCCCGTATTCTGGAATAGAATTTTTGGAAGACCAAAAAACACGCAGTATAGAATAGGAATTCAAGAATATGCACGTTGGAAAAACATAAAAAGTTTAAAAACAAAAGAAACGTTGACACCAATTTTTAATATAATTCTTTTTTAACTTGTTGAATAATTTATGCTCTATGCCCTGTGTTTGAAATTTAGTATGTAGATTTCTTTTCTTTTTTATCATCATCATATCTTATACCAAAAACTCAAATACAATTTATATAGTAAAACTACTTGTGTTGTGTCTTGACTAGAAGAAAACAAAAGATAAACGGACAAAAAAAACAGCATAACATTCAGTCAGTATAAATACCAACAGATTTTCAATCGAAGAATGACCAAGATAACCACTGTCGGATTTCAGTTAGTTTTTTTACATTCGTTGAGAATTATGTTGCTTAATTTAAGATGAAAAAGGTCGTCGTAATCTAGTCGTTGAAATTATGACCCATTATCGGCTTCACTAATATCTAAATTACAAAGAGAATTATGTGTCATTATTCTATTGATTTAGTCTATACCATAATCCCTAAAACCCAAGCATAAACAATCATCGGGGTACATAACGCGTGATCATGTATACAACTTAAAACAATGGATTAATATGTAATGAAGGATATAAAAGATATATTTTTAAAAACAACATATATTTTTTGATAACTTAAACGTTTTATCCAAAACTACTTGTGAACTTATAATAAGTGTCATTAGCGAGTTAGATATAAGTTTTACAAATATCAAACTTAATTAAAAAAAATCTCCATCCTAATTTGATTCCAAAATTAGTTGGGTCGAGTAATTCGGGTAGTATTTTAGTCACGTTCCCATGTTTTGTCGAGTATGTACGTTTTTCTAATCAATAACATTCAACCTTCAGAGTTTAGATTAATGTCTAAATATTAATTTTTGGATAGAATTAGAATTCTCATTTAAATTTTATATGTTCATTAGATAATTATACTTGTATCGAGCCAATTTATGGTTTAAAACTGTATATATTGGGTCGAAAAAAAGAAAATTCTAATTACAAATAAAAAAAAACTGTAGTGAGGCTATTTATGGTTTAGTTGTCATAATTTGTTGCCAAGTAGTAAGTGAAATTTTTTATTGACGCAATATATAATAATATGTATATATTAACTTTTTATCGTTATAGTCTAATATCTAAATTATTCTCTCACAATTGAGAGCCAGTAAGGGTCGAATCCTGGTTAGATTCGTCGTGAATCTTGCTGTAATTATGGAAGAGTTACCGTTGGATTACTGATGGGCAGTTAACATAGTTGTCCATAATTACATGTAGATATTCATTATGGACGCTCTCATAGGGACATATCATAGTTGTTATTTGACCGTCGAAAACAAGAAATACCAACGGTCAACGAAGTGACTGTCCGTTGGCTGTGTTTTCAAGTAGTGGATCGGTATAGAAAATTCCTTAAAAAATTGCGAAATTGGCATGTTTAAGATTTAGCAGTAAGCGATAGATGACCAATCAATTTATCCTCTGGAATCCATGGTATATCCAAAAAGCAGACTTCTCTTCCAATTTCACGCAAAAAAAAAAAAGACACATTGAAAACCTACCCAATTGCTCAATCTGAATTCTTCCAGCATGAATCCATTGTAAGCATTATGTTTTATGTTTTGAATTTAGGTTGTTTCTAATGTTTTGATTTGCTAGAATAGGTTTTGAATGGTTGCATATGTTAGAATGTAGTTTTTGAGTGATTTTGAAATGTTAAATTGTTACGTTTTGTTGATTTTGGAATGCTAGATTGTCATGTTTTGTTGATTTTGGACCGTTACAATGTTAGATTGTTAGCTTATGTTGATTTCGGAATGTTAGATCACCACAAGAAAACACGGGCATCTTGACAAACATACCCGTCAGAATCCCGACAGCAACAAGGATTTTTGAAGGGAAGCTGACGGTTTCTATCCATCGGTTTTAAATGGTCCGTAATGATATTATGTGGGTTAATTTGTCTGTAATACTGACAACATACTGATGGCCTACAACTGATGATTTTACTTAAGGTTTATGTCCGTCGGTAATTTACCCATCAATAATTAGTCAGTATGATATGTCAGTATTACTGACGGATTTACTGACAGATTTACTGACGGAATTATATTTATATTCTCACTATGACTAGAAGAATCCTTATTTCTTCTGTCACAAAAAACTTACGGATTTGAAAAAATAGGAAATAAAAATATATAAAGTGATTGACAATTAATTTATATTAAAAATAACTATATAAAATTCTAAACAATAATAAAATAAAAAATAAAAAATATTCATAAAATAAACATTCCATATATTCATAAAATCTTAAAATAAAATAAAACTAAAACGATAAAGTATTTGCTGTCTGAAACGTCGGGACACCTGGACCATAAACTTGTCCATCTTAGCTTTCATCTTAACCTGCATCTTTTGTTGTTGAGCCTGCAACTGTTGTTGTTGCACCAGGATATGAGTGCCGCGTTTGGTTTGTGCAACCTTCATCGCCTTAATCTCCTTCTGCATGGTCGCCAACGCCACGTCCTTCCTCCTTATTTCCTCATCTCTGATAGGATCCCTTGCAACTAGGGATCCTAATCTAGGAAAGTAATAGCCGCCCATGTTCCCAAACCCGAACATGCGGCTCTTCGAGTTCTTCGTCTTCTATAAAAAAAAGAAAAAAACAATATAGTATTAGTATTTACGATGGAACAAGGTCGTCGTAATATGGGCGTTGAAATATGACCGATTATCGTCTTTCACTAATATCTAAATTAGCGATGCAATATGCATGATTATTTTATCAGTTTAGTTTATACCAAAATCCCTATAACCTAAAGATAAAAATCATCGGGATAGACAACGTTTGATCATGTATACTACTTAAAACAAGGTATTAATATGTAACGAAAGATATAAAACATGTATTTTTAAAAATAACATATATTTTGATAACTTAAACGTTTTAACCAAAAATACTTGTGAACTTATAATACGTGTCACTAACGAGTTAGATATTAGTTTTACAAATATTAAATATTATATTTAATATAACTTTAGTCTTTTAATAACTATTGTTCACATAATTGTCTTATGATACGTTAAGTCCTAAATAAAATCACTAAACCCTAAATAGAGTTGTTAACAACATAAATTGACATGCGATATTCTAACGGACTTACACACATAAATAACTCCCACAGTAATTAGTGACGGATTCACTGACAATTTTTGATCTGTCAGCAACTAATAACGGATTAGTGAAGGATTTATTCTTTCACTAATCCGTCAGTAAATTTTTGGATATAAACTAACCGTTTTTAGCCGTTACCATCAAATATATTCGAATTTACTGACGTACTAATTCTTTAGTAGTTTGCGAGTAAAAGGTTCTGTAAAAACTAGAACATCCCCTCTCTATTTCATAACTTCACAAACAAACTTATAAAGATGTTTACTACTCCCTATTTTCGAATGGTGAAATGATGAATGCAGACACAAAGCTTTGGAACAAGAAATATGCAAATGGTGTTATGAAGTTCATGGAATTAGCATATCGACAACCTCGGAAAAAAAAGAGTTGGAAGTTAACATGTCCATGTTCTTTATACGTGAATTCTCATCATATTCAGTGACTTACCAGAGGATGCGATATTTTCCACTAACAAATAGGTTGAAGAGGTAGGATCAGTCTGAGCGAACAGCAGCATGAATCAGATGGCATGCCGAGCAGAGATTACACATCCTTTTGACGCAGAAGCTTGGCGTCATTTTCAGTCAACATATTCGTATTTTGCGTATAAGAGACAAAGCGTTTATATTGGATAAAGTACATATGTATTCATCCATTTTGGGAAGCATGATAGAAAATATTCTTTGTGGCCATTCATCGATACGCCTTATAATTTGCCAGTCTTTGATACACTCAGATTTTACTACAAGAAAACCCTACATTGATAGCACTCCACGATAGCGCAAATTTCTTAAATGCTATTATAGGTGATGCAAAATTTTCAAAACCTTTTAATAGCGCCAATTTAACGATGTTACATAATTTCAAAAGGTGGTAACATAATCCGCCAACACTTAGGAAAAGTTTTTCTATTTCCCTCCAATTCTCGTCTTACTTAGCCAATATTTTTTAATGGTTAATATTTCTTTTCATTTCTTATCTTATAAAAGTTAAACTTTTTTTTGACATACATATTCTCCTCTTCGATGCCATCGATGGTGAAGATATTAAATCTTCCCATCTTCTCCTACTCTTCCCTTATTCTTCCATCTAATATCTTCTTCAAATCATCTAAGAGGGAAGCTGCAAATCAATCGACAACTATAGAAGAGAAATTTTACGCTTTCCAGCTACTGAAATCGATGGTGGGTAAGTTTTCTCAAACGATCTAACGGAGTTAACTTGTACAGACATAATTGTTGGAATTGGTAATTTTTAGGGTTGGGGAAAAATGAGAAGGACTTGGTAAAAAGAAGCAAGGGATCTAAGGCTGTGTATTGGTCAACTCCAATATATGATTGTATCAGCTCGAGAATGGAGCGAGGAAGAGAGCCCAACAAAAATATTAGCTTTATTGGTCAGATCTCCTTTTAACATTGTTACTCTCATTACTGTTATTTCTGCTTGCTAAATCTTGTAACTGAATATGTGCAGGACACAAACAGAACAAAAAAACTCTTAAAAATGTGGTAAGAGACTGTAGACCCTAACTTTCAGTGAAAGAACAAACTAGATAGAACTGGTTTGTTTTCTTTTTCTTCGTTATCTTTATGCAGTGGTGATTATCAATTTTAGTTTCTATTAAGTTTGATTAATGTGAAGTATTGAAAATTAGGTACAGGAAACAAAGTTTGAATAATGTGAAGTTTTGGTATTGGCTCAATGGCTATCTCAATCTTTCTTTTTAACTAATTTCCTTGAAAGCTTGATATAGTTTTTATTTTTTTGTTGTGATATTTAAATCAAGCATCACATAGCAAGAATTAGGTCTGGGCGAAAAACCCGGAACCGAAGAACCGGAACCGAAGAACCGGAACCGAAGAACCGAAAAAAACGGTTCCGGTTCCGTTTCCGGTTCTACCCAAAAATACCCAATGGTTCCTGAAATGAAGAACCATGGTTATCGGGTACGAACCGGAACCGAAAAGGAGAACCGATGGGTAGAACCGAATACCCGAAACATATATATACATATTATATATTTCGGGTACTTCAGTTTTTCTTAGGGTAATTTTTATATTTATTCGGGTAATGTTTGTATATTTGGGTACTTATGGGTAATTTAGTCTTAATTTTCTCGGGTATTTTAGTTGTTTTCGGGTATATTTTGTGTTTTCGGGTATTTTTTGGTATTTTGGTGATGAAAATACCCGGAACCGATATAGAACCAAAAATTTCAGGTATTTTATTGGTATTTCGGGTCTGAAAATACCCAGAACAGACTTAGAACCGAAAATTTCGGGTATCTTTTTGGTATTTTGGGTCCAAAATACCCGGAACCGATTTGGAACCGAAAATTTCGGGTATTTTTCTGTTCCTTTAACATCAAACCGAACCGACCCGGAACCGAACCAGAACCGAACCGAAAAATTGAAAAGGATATATTGGGTATTAAAATTCAAGAACCGAAAATCGGAAGTGAATAATTCGGACTCGGAACCGAACCGAATACCTGAAAGCCCAGTCCTAGCAAGAATGATGATGACAAAACTTTTTTCGTTGGCTTTGGCATTGGTTTAGCTGCAGTTGTCAATTCTTCTTGCTCTTTTCTTTTCTTTTCTTCAATGATGATAACTATTTCTTCAGTGAAAATTATATATGATGATAACTATATGAAGTCGACTAGTTTTGAGGTTTTCAATTTTAGATGGTTTTAGGTAATAGCATTATAGCGTCATAGATTCCTCACAAAGAGAAACTACTAACCCCCTAGGATATACCAAAGAAACCTATTGATATTCGTCAAGTATGAATGATTCTTTTGTACATCCTAGTGCCATATTTTTGTAGGTGAATGATTGTTGTTCTATACCAAAGAAACCTACTGAAATTGGTCAAGTATGAATGATTTTTGTATAGTGAAATCGAGATTAGTTTTTGGTTATGACCTTTGATTGATGAGTTGACTTCTCATTTGTGTGAATTAGTTGCTGCTTTCATAGATTTTGAAAGACTTGTCTATTTCAAAAAAATTATGATAAGAAATATCATTTTCTGCTTATGCTACTTTCAAATACTTAAGACTGTTTGTTTATCAATTTCGTTTCATGTGTTTAAGTTGTTCTTACATACTAAATATTGTTTCTGGTCTTTTCATGTCTATGATTGTGCAATGGAAGAGATCAGATCCAGCTCACAATGTGTGCAATTCTAAGATCGTATATCACCAGCTATTTTATTCCCCATGCTCTGTTGTAGTCTTTTTAATAAGAAGACCATGACGTAGCATGGGTTATAGAACAACTAATGAAAGATCCAAAGACTAACACGCACTGTGACTGGATCTGGTCTCTTCCATTTCTCAATGTTTTTGCAGATTGAGTGGAAAATGTTTTCTGAATAAATTCAAGGGAAGGAGACTAGTAAGGTAGAGATCATGACATTTCTTAATGTTTTGCCAGAGTTCCTCTACTTTGCAAGTGACTAAGGTATGTTCGTTAATGAGTTCATATATATTAGGTTCTTCCTTTCTTATTGTCTGTTATTGAAAATTTACAGATTGAATGGAAAATGATTGCGGAAGAAATGCAAGGGATGGAGATATTGGTGTATAAGTTTTCTGAATGGAAAATGTTTTCTGAACAATGGTTGTTTGTTGTATAAGTTTTTCGTTTGATTGCACTATGGTCAATTGCACAATTTTTTGTAATTCTATACAATTATAGATATTGGATTTGTGTATTTTAAACAAAATTATAAAAGAAGTGAACAATTATATTTTGTAAGTGTATACCGTAATTACTTAACAATTTTTCCATTCTATAGTTGTTAGTCCCTAAACCCTATAACACTTAACAATTCTATACACTAAATTAGGTAGTCCCTAAATCCTAAAGGAAAATAATTTTAGTCCCTAAACCCTAAATTATTTAACAAATTTAGAGCCTAAAATAATTAAACCATAAACCCAAAATTACTTAACAAATTTAGACCCTAAGGTAGACCCTAAATCATATTGGAAAATGATTATAGTCCCTGAACCCTAGATTACTTAACAAATTTAGACCCTAAGCTAGACCCATAACCATATTGGAAAATTATTGTAGTCCCTAAATTCTAAATTTCTTAACAAATTTATACCCTAAATTGGCTAGACCCTAAATCATATTGGAAAATATTTAGTCCCTAAATCCTAAATTACTTAACAATTTTAGACCCTAACTTGGGTAGACCCTAATTCATATTGAAAAATAATTATAATCACCAAACCCAAAATTTCGTAACCACTTGATCATAATCTCATATTGTGGTTGAACACAAGACCCTAAACTATATTTATGTTTAGACATTATCTTTAAATTTGAAAATGATTCTAGACCCTAAACACACAATTCTTAATTTTATACCGTACTCCCTTAAGTATAATTTAATTATAGATGAAAACATTTATATGATTGTAGATTCTATGGCTGGGAATATTAACCGAAAACCAAAATTTTTGAACCGAACCGAANCCGAAAACCAAAATTTTCGAACCGAACCGAATTATGTTTCAATAACCGAACAACACAAAAAAATTCAATTTCGGTAATCAAACCGAACCGATAATCCAAAAATAACCGAATGAACAAAAAACATAACCGAGTAAACCGAATAACCGAGAAACCTGGAAAAAACAAAAATAACCAAAACTTAACCAAACTTCAAAACCAAAAACCAAACCGAATAAACAGATTTTTGAACCGAACCAAAACGAAATTTTATTAGGTTTAGTTCGACATCCAAAAACCGAACACTACCATAATCCCATATTGTGGTTAAACACAAGACCCTAAACTCTATTTTTGTTTAAGCCTTAAACAAAATTATAGACTCATACAAACTAATTTTTATATTAACTCTTAATCATAAATTGGACGCTAACATTACAATTACTAATCTCATAATTTTGAAACATAAAACTATATAACATTAAAAACTTCTAATACAAACATTTACTATATGATCGTATATATATTTAACAAAATGTTGGCAAAATTCAAATATTTCTTCGTAGATATTTTTAATAGCAGAAAAATATGCTATTATTGTTTTTTCATTAAGTGGGAAACAATATTGTTTTGTCCGGCCAAACGCTTAGACCAAATTTTACTTTACTTTTTATCATTTTCACCTCCTTATTTGTCTTACGTTTTGCAACTGAAATCGCAACCTTCTGTAACTCTCCACCATCACATTCGCAATCTCCAGAAACTGCTAAGGCCATCGAAGTCTCTATCTCAGTCGATTCGTAAGTCTTGTAACTCGTCCACTTTTTGAAAGCTGATTAGGGTTAGGTGAATCAATTTCGAATAAATTTGCAATCGATTGCTTTCATAGATATCTGGGGTTATCTTAAATCGATTTTTGGTTTAATTTGATGGTGATTTCATTGATTTTTGATGTTTATTAGGGTTTAATCTTTATGTATTTTCTTTTTCGTTTCAAGTGTTTCTGTGTGAATTTGTTGAGTAAAGTGAAGATACTTCATCCATTTCCTCGAACAACAACTTCAGGTTAGTTGTGGTTCTCCATATAATTTTTGGTTCTTCAATGTTTGTTAGTTTAGGGGTTTTGTTTCAAAATATTTCTGAAACCTCTATGTTGTTGTTTTTCGTGTGTTGTTCAATCTTTGTGGTGAAGAATATATGTCGTATAATTGTTTTAGCTTACAAAACTAATAAGTCTGTGTAAAACCTTGCTAAGTAAACAATTAAAAACTGTGTTAGTAGCATGTGCTTGATAAATGATGGTGTTAACAACCTTTAACACTTTAGATTATTAAAACTAATAAGCCAGTATAAAACATTGAACAACTTGTCTAAGTCTACAATTTAAAATTGTGTTAGTAGCATGTGCTTAATAATTGATAAGTATACATATATGTTTTGGTGTATGATGGTTTTAACAAACCTGTAACAATTTAGATTATTAAAACTAATAAGCCATTATAAAACATTGAAAAACTTGTCTAAGTCTACAATTTAAAATTGTGTTAGTAGCATGTGCTTAATAATTGATAAGTATACATATATGTTTTGGTGTATGATGATTTTAACAAACCTGTAACAATTTAGATTATTAAAACTAATAAAGATCATAATTTTGGTTGTATGATGGTTTTAACATACCTATAACTTTACAGATTATATTTTTTTAAATAAAGGTTCTAATAAAATCTTCTCTTATTAAATGTTCTAATAAAACCTTTTTCTTGTTAAAGGTTATAAAAAACCTTTAGTTATGTTGGACAAGTCATTGGTCCATATTGGCAGGTATAGATTCCATAAAAATTAGGTTTATTTTTTATTTTTTTTATTAAAGGTTCTAATACAACCTTTAATATTTTTAATTTCCCTAAAGAGCGGATTCTGAGTATTGAAGAGGTGCTTGGACGTTTGTTAAATTTGTAGCTTGAAGATTAGGTGACATTGATGTCATAGTTGGCCCATGCATTGACTGTCGCAATGTAGTTCGTCACTCAATTAGTGAGGTTGTCTCGCATCTTGTAACAAGAAGAATGGATTAGAGTTATAAAAGGCGGAAGGACTGGTATCATCATTGAGAAACAGAGCCATACGATTCATGTATAAGCAGCGAACGTAATTGGAATGATGAGATTGCGGGTTTATATAAAGCAGCTGCATTGTTAGATGAAGAGTGAGCCAATGATAGTCACTTTGGTGAAATGGCAGAGGCAGCTGACAAGAAAGAAGATGACTTTCTTGCAAAATTAGCTGATGCCGAGAAACCCTTATATCCAAGTTGTGTAAATCATAGCAAGCTATCTGCATTTGTCTCATTGTTTAGACTTAAGACACAAAATGGATGGTCTGATAAGAGTTTCAATGATATTTTAGATATGTTACCAGACATGATATTTTGGATAATGTCTTGCACACATCTTTGTATGAAGTGAAGAAGTTTCTAACAACTTTTGATATGGGATATCAGAAGATCCATGCTTGCAAAAACGATTGTTGTCTGTTTAGGAAAAATTTCAAGAAGCTAGACAATTGTCCAAAATGCAATACTTCAAGATGGAAGATCAATATGCACACATGTGAAGTGAAGAAGAGTGTCCCGCAAAAATTACTAAGATACTTTCCCATAATACCAAGGTTAAAAAGGATGTTCAGATGTGAAGAAATGACAAAGGATTTAAGATGGCACTTTAATAACAAAAGCACATATGGAAAGCTTTGTCACCCGGTAGATTTTGTGACATGGGATCAGCTGAATGACAAGTGCCCTTCTTTTGCAGCCGAAGCAACAAACGTCCGTCTAAGACTTTCCAAAGATGGATTTAATCCATTCAACATGAAAAATACTAAGTACAGTTGCTGGCCTGTACTACTAGTCAACTACAATCTGCATCCAGATAAGTGTATGAAAAAGGAAAATATAATGCTGTCATTGCTTATTCCAGGTCCTTAACAACCTTGAAATCGTATAGATGTCTACTTAGAACCACTTATAGAAGATCAAATTCATTTGTGGAAAAGTGGAGAGTTGACATATGATGCATTTAATCTAAAGGCGATGCTTCTATGGACAATCAATGATTTTCTAGCCTATGAGAATCTTGCTGGATGCAAAGTGTAGGGTAAAATGGGTTGTTGTATATGTGGGAAACACAAAGACAGCATGTGGTTGAAGTTCATTAGGAAACATGTTTACATGGCTCACACAAGAGGTTTACCACCAACACATAGTTATAGGGGAAAGAAGTCTTGGTTTGATGGAAAAGTTGAATATAGGAGAAAGGGTAGGATACTATCAAGTCATGATATATCACGAAATCTAAAAAACTTCAAGAATGACTTTGGGAATCTTAAAAAAACTGGGAATAAGAGGAAAGTGATAGAAGTCAGTATCTCTGATTCTGAAAATGAAGATTCCTCAAGTGAATCTAAGGAAGAAGATTTACCAGTTGATGAAGATGAGATATCGAGGTGGAAGAAAAGATCAATTTTTTTAAACTGCCTTATTGGGAGAAAATACCAGTTAGGCATAACTTGAATGTTATGCATGTTGAGAAAAATGTGGCTGCTAGTATTGTTGCAACATTATTACATTGTGGGAAGTCAAAGGATTGACTCAATGCACGTAAAGATCTAGAATTACTTGGTATTATGACTGATTTTCATCCTACTACCAAAGGAAAAAGAACGTACCTTCCAGCAGCTCCTTGGTCTTTGTCAAAATCAGAGAAGCAAATTTTTTGTAAGAGACTATTTAACTTTAAAGGACCAGACGGATACTTCTCTAATATTGCAAGAGGCGTAGCATTAGATGATTGTAAAATATCATGACTAAAATCACATGATTATCATGTGTTAATGCAACAATTTCTTCCGGTTGCACTTAAAGGTCTATTACCTAAAGGTCCTAGGTTAGCCATTGTACGCTTATGTGCGTTTTTCAATCAATTGTGTCAACGAGTGATTGACAGGGAACAAATTGTTGTCTTGGAGACTGAAATAGTGGAAACTCTCTGCATGTTTGAAACATTTTTTCCTCCAAGTTTCTTTGATATAATGGTGCATTTGACAAAACTTTGTGGACCTCTCCACTTTAGGTGGATGTACCCATCTGAAAGGTACATGAAAATATTGAAAGATTTTGTACGTAACACTGCAAGACCAGATGATTGTATTGCTGAGTCATATCTAGCTGAAGCCTGTGTAAGATTTTGTAGTGATTTTCTTAGAAAGACTACAAATGTGGAAGAAAAACAAGAGAGAAACACTGAGTTTGAGAACAACTCTATCATTGATGGTCTTCCAATATCAGCAGCAACTACAGTTACCCTTAGTGAATCAGAGTTAAAAATAGATCATCTTGCGGTGATCCAGAATACAGAAGAGGTGGACTCGTATGTGGAGTAAGTTTAACCAATTACTAATCTCATTATCAGCTTTCACCCATATGGATCATTGACCATTGTTTCCTTAACCAGCTTGCATCTACAGTATCTGCAAAACACATATACGAGATGCAATCGTGATGGAACATACTTATGAAGTATGCACACAAAAAAAAATTCAGGATGGTTAAGAGATCAGGCTAGAGTTACACTTTAAAACAACAAATTTAATTGTTGGCATCTGAATGTGTTTTGTTTTATGTTTTTTAGATACCAATTACATCTGAAAGTCATTCAGATACATTAAAATGGTTGGCATATGGTCCAAAAAGTACTTCAAGATCATACACAGGATACATAGTTAATGGTAAAAGGTTCCAAACAAACTCGGTTCAAAGGCGAAGTCAAAATAGTGGAGTAATATATGAGGCAACAACAATGTGTAGAGCTAGTGCTAAAGATACATCACATGTTGCTGATTTACTAACGTACTATGGCAGAGTATTGGACATACTACTGCTAGATTATAATGTGTCCTACATACCAATTTTTAAATGTCATTGGACTGTTAAGGGTGATGGAGTTAAGGAAGAAGATGGATTCACACTAGTTAACCTTAACCAAAGTCAAGTATACTTTACAAAAGATCCATACATATTAGCATCTCAGCCAGACAAGTATTATACTTAAGAATAGATGATGACTCGAATTGGTATGTAGTTATGAAAGGACCTTCAAGAAGATCACTGATGAAGAAGTTGAAGATGTACATGGAAATATTGGACCACTACCAGTTACTGTTGACATGACTACTGATACTGAAGAAAATGAGAGTGCCCGCTTAGATTGTGAAGGAATTTATGTTTGAGATGACTACCATTGTTACTATATTGAATACTATTGTGATTTGATTGGAATTTTAATTTATTTTAATATGAACTTGTATTTCTTTTATCATTTTATAAAAAATTTGTTATGTTGTTAATTTAAATTGGTATGACTTATATTGTGTATTAAATTGTTAACTTATGATTTCAGGTGAATTAACATGGGTCGTCGCAAGAAGATTATAGGAAAAAGAAAGAGAAAAGATGATGCTATTAAAATTGTACATACAAATGCAACACCAGAATATGCAATGGATGAAGAGTTGGAGCAGAATGGTGAGGACCATGGAGAGGAAGGAGATCAACATATAAGGCAGAATGATAAAGGAGAGAAGCTCTTGAATGAAGATGAACTATTAGAAAAAGAAGATCTAAATGAAAATGATGATGAAGGAGAGAAGCTTTTGAATGAAGATGAACTTTTAGAAGGAGAAGATCTAAATAAAAATAATGTTGAAGAAGAAAATATCTTGAATGAAGATGAACTGTTAGAAAGAGAAGAGATAGATCAGATTGATAATGAAGGAGATAATCATGTGAATGAAGGTGAACTATTAGAAGATGAAGACCTATATCAAAATTATGATGAAGGAGATAAGCATTTGAACGAAGATGAAATGGTAGAAGAGGAAGGAGATAAGCAGAATGAAGAGAATAAACAAGATGAGCGTATTGATATACCAAAACCAAAAAGAAAGTGAGGACCAACAATGATGAGACACATGGCTAAGGATCCAAATGTGAAAGAAAGAGTTGATTTTAATGAGATGGGACAAGTTTTTGGTCCCAATTCTGTGAAGTTATCATCTTATTTAAGTCCATTGGTACGTGAACACATACCAATTGTTATTGAAGATTGGAGAAAGATAAGTCCTGAAATAAAAACTATCTTATAAAAATATGTTCAGGTATTTGTCTGCTTTACATATCATTTGTTTTGTGGTTATATACCTGGCTTATGGAATTTTTTGAGATTGAATGCAGGCAAGGTTTGATCTTCATGAGGAGTTTCAAAAGAATGTTGTTCTTAAGCAGATGGGATGTCTATGGAGGGCATCTAAATCTTGTATGGTTAAATAAATAAAAACTGTTGCAACAACTAACCAGCAGAGAATGCAACTGAAGCCAAAGAATGTGACTATTGTTGAATGGCGTAAATTTTTAAAACTAAAAACTAGCAATGAATTTGAGGTAATTTTACTTAGTTAGTTAAATTACTTTTATGGAAAATAATATTGTATATTTATATTGTAGGTTGTTAATGAAAAATACAAGGAGAAGAAGAGAAATCAGATTTCCCACACTTGTAGTCACTGAGGAATGGTTAGATTAGCTGAAGACATGGTAAATAAGTTTATAAATTGCATATTTGAGACTATCAAAACTATTAGTACTAACATACGTGTTTTATATTTTAAGCAGAACAAAGAAAGTCCAGAACCAGCCTCTGTAACAAGGCTGAAAGTATGGGTGAAGTCGCGCACAAAGAAAGATGAACACCAGTTAATACAAATGCTGCAGAGAAGTTTGTAAGTAGTATTATTTTATTGAAATGTAAGATATTTTCATTTTGCAATGGATGACTTACTTATTTTTTGTAGAAGAAAGCAGTTGAGATAGTTGATATTGGTAGTCGGTCAAGTTCAAAAAATCCACATGAAGATCAACTCTCTGAACTCTTAGGAGCTGAAACTCCTGGTAGGTTGAGAGCAATGGGTAGAGGGATGAATATGAGTAAGTTTTCATGCACACAAATAAGGAATAAGTATATGGAATACATGCAAGATCAACATATTACATTGATTCAACATGTGAATGAATTGCAAGAAGAGATTGCCAAAATGAAGACACAAGTTAGTTTTAAATCCTAATTAGCTTGCACTTAGTTTTAAATTTTATTGACGTTTATTTGTTTGTAATAGAGACCAGAAGGTGAAGTAGGGGAGACATCTGCTGCAAAAGTAAGTACATGGCTAAGTTAGTCTTGGTTAATTTTATGTTAAGTTGACTCATAAATTTCGATTAAATACTTTGTAGAGTGTTACAAGGAAACTGCAGCCTAAGTGTGTTTTGCTTGATTGGTGTGATAATGAAATGATAGTTGCTGAGGGGCGTTTTATGTCTTTTGATCCAGAAGTCTTAGTTGGTGATATTCCGTTAGGCCCTAATGTTGTTAAAGTTATGGTTGAATCTGCTTCCAAGAAAGTAGCATTTCTTTGGAGACCTCTACCCAACATTTTCACTATTGAACAAGCTGTTGGAGAAATGGTTGCATGGCATGATACAAAGTGTGTTATTTCATATATGGGGATTCAACCAAAAGTAAATATACCAAAGATAATTTTTGTATACATGTTTAATTATGTTTGAGACTGGTAGTGAAATGGAAATGGGTTAGTAATTGTTTACATGTATGACAGAGCCCTAACTCAACTTCTTTGAAGAAATGAAAACTATTGGAATGGAATTCATCAGGTGATGAGGTTGTGGCTGAAGGTCGTTGGCAGTGCAAAGATTCAAAGGCGTTGGTTAATGGATTACCACTTGGACCAAATGCAGTGAAAGTATTTGTGGATAGGGTCATAAAACCAGAAACATTTCTATGGAGACCTTTAGTAGAAATGACATACATGTCAGATGCTTCCCTGGCTTTTGTTGCTTGGCCTATAAACAATTATCTTCGAAGGCCCCACGAATATGGCAGGTGAAAAATTACTTTCTAATACAAAGGTAGTTGGTTCAGGATCAAAAACTCCAACCAAGAGATCTTCACCAAGCAGAAAAGCTCAAGAATCAGGTTCTAAATTTGCAATTCCTAAATCTCCTGTAAAGAAACAAGTACAAGGTTATCATCCATCCCCTATTAGAAGATCTAAGATATCACACATTCATCTCTCTTTTTTTATGGCATGCAATGTTGTTGATTAGTTAAGTTATTTTGAATTTGATGTTAAATGTGTGATTACTTGATGATTATATTCTTACACTGCATTGTTGAGATTACTGGTTTAGTAATAAGACATCCTTTTGAGTTTGGAAGATCTTGTTTAGATTATGATTAATTTATGAACATTATAGCGCATCATTCAGACGGATAGTACAAAGGAAAATCAGAAGTGCACAACACAAACTGAGGGTCCAAAGGAAAATCAGAAATGCAAGCTGATGGACATTACAGGAAAGAAACGGGTTGTGGCTGAAGGACGTTGGGTTACAATCCACCCAAATAACAAAGTTCATTTTGTTCCACTAGGTCCTGAAGGAGTTAGAGTTTGGGTTGATGTTGTTAAAATCAACTGTGTTCCAGTTTGGAGGCCATCTGATGAAATAGAGTTGCTAGGAGATGCACTTGGATCATGCATTGATTGGCCTGAAGACAAAGTAATATTGGTATAAACTTGGTAAGTTTGAAATCTAAGTCTGGTTTTTGTAATATAAGACTTTAAATTATTATGGATATTATGTAATGGGTATGGAACAAACTTGTATGAATATTGTGTTTTAAAATATATGATATTTGAATCTATTTTTCTTATTGCATTATTGTACTACAATCATGTTTACAAACAAATCAACAACATATAAAATGTGTCATCAAATGCATATTAATAGCAGAACAAAAAGAACGATATGGTATATTATAGCAATAGAACACAACGCTATTGTAAATATTGGCATATAATAACAATATAACATAACGCTATCGTTAAATGATACATATTATAACAAAACATATAAACGCTATCGTTATCGGATACATATTATAGCAAATAATATAAACGCTATCGTAAACAAAGGCATATTATAGCAAATAATATAAACGCTATCGTAAATAAATGCATATTATAGAAATTACGAATAACGCTATCATAAAATGGATCATATTATAGAGCTAATTACGGTAACGCTATTGTATAAGTTCACATATGATAGCGTCAACAAAAAAAATGCTATTATAAAGCTACGATTTATGATAGCGTTACTGTCTAGTGCTATAAGAAAACAAACTCTACGATAGCGTCCACATACATACCGTTTATGAAAATGCTATGTATGATGTATAATAGCATTAATCTTGAGCTATTAATGAAAGGTTGTCTTGTAGTGTTTTAACCCAAATATACTCACTGCAAGTGCATAGCAAACACAGCTGTATATGAGGGATCGAATCCACAAAGACCAAAAAAAGTACGACTCTTAGTTTTAAAATGAATTAAGCTAAGAAAAAATAAAGTAATGATTGTAATCAAGAAATGAAAATAACGAGAAAGTAAAATGGTTGTAAAGAAATTAACGAAAACGCTAGAATAGAGAATTCCACATGTATTCAGGTTAAAGGTGAAGATTAACATGCAGGATTGATTATTGAAAATATTTCCCAACTCAAAAGACGACAATAGACTAATCTTCTCCCGAAGTATTATATCCCTATGCTCGGATTACTAAAGAAAAACTCTCGCCGTATTTAGATATTACGATCATGCATTGTATTTCAGATTCAATATGTTCATAAGTGATATACTTGTATTTTCACTCGTTTTTAGCCCTTTTTCCGGATCCATTTAGGTA